>JACEFZ010023886.1:787500-852500 GCA_014155875.1 Cepaea nemoralis
AGCGTAAGGGTTGGGGGGGGGGGGGGGGTATTGGTAAACAGAATTTCTGGCGGGATTTAATGCGTAGAGGGAAATGTAAGCGGACGTTCATCAGACTGGCAGTGGTAACCGTCAGAATGGGAAGTCTTAGTGTAGTAGGGTGCCACGATGGTGAGTCTTGATTTCATATTTCATATTATTTGTTAATAGATTTTCTTCATTGCACACGGGCATCTCCATAAGTGCCCCAGTCTCCTCCCATCTACCCTGCAATGAGAATCTCGGCACAGTGCACGAATACCGTAGTACAGGCCAGGAAAAAAAATGCGTGTATACCGGAAACACACAAGCTATAAATATTCTTTATTGATACCTCTGGTATTCTAATTGTTTTCGGCTTAAACAAAAATGATAGTTGTGGAGGTGGACCGCCAATGCCAATAACTAAAATACTTGAAGATAATGAGATTGAACTTCAACCAGCCCACACTGATATGTAAGGACACTAATGTGTTTTTTCCTCATTGAAACTGTTGGTAAAATATAACTACTATTAATACTTCTTTCTAATCATGGCTTCAACTACAGGTTTCTTCAAATGTCCTTGGACATGTATTGACCTAGATCGAGAAAGCATCAATTCAGACAAATCAGACCTCGAGAACATGATCGTTAATTTAAGTGTTAGAAAAGTGCTGGCGCTGATTCCCCCTACCTGTCTGATGAATGCACTTCTCTCGTGGTGTTTGATTAACTGCTCAATAGGAAATGCCCCAGTCTGCCGTTTGAGAAAATTTACGCCAGGGAAACACAGTGCTGTACGTCTGCATATTCTTTAGATATAGGTAAGAGAAGTAACGGATGCAGCAACGTATAACCATAAACAGTGAATACAGTTAGGCATGCATGATGGTATCGTTGTTATAGATGCCACTGTATAACTCTGGTGACTCCTCTCAATATTTCCATATCTAACTGTTTGCACACCTCCGACTCCAAATTTTCTTATTTGGCTCTTTTCACAACTGAACTTCTGCGCCACCTTCCTAGAAACAGAGAATGTGCAATAGTTTAGCAACGTCTGTTACCTATATTTTTTTCTGTTAACGCGTTAATTTAACCACATTGTATAACTTCATGTTTTTCTTTAGATCTGCTTGTGGTTGTTCCCAATGAAGATAGCTAATATCGAAATGTCGATTCGTTGTGATGTAGCTCAACTTTATCTTACAAGGTATTTTTATGCTGCTATTATTATCATACTGCTCGTAGAAAAACCAAGAAGTATAAACGGATCAAGAAGAGATAAGATCAGAAATGAAGAAATCAGGACTAAAGTAGGGGTTAAAGCTGCTCTAGATTTTATTAGAAAGCAGCAAGTCAAATGGTTTGGCCATGCAAGTAGGCTACCAGTCAACAGCATGCCACAACAAGCAATGATGTACAGACCAGATGGAAACAGAGGAAGAGGCCGACCACGTAAACGTTGGACTGAGGGAATAACAGAATCCATGGGAATGTCGATATACGAAGCCCATAACCGGGCACTCTCACGAAGTTTATACTTCACCTCGACACCGCAAGGTACAAGAGGAACATGATGAGATGAGATGAGATGAGATTATTATCATTTGCAGTTTTACACTGTGATGTCTATTTCCGGATTTATGTTCGTTGTAAGATCATCTTTCAATTTTCGCAGGAATGACACATACCTAACTATTTTCATCTTGTATTCCTTAGATACGTGATCTGGGGCAGACATCGGTGAGCATGATCCACCGACACTTTAACTGTTTTTTATTTTTTTTTATTTTGACAGTGCTGATTGATGTTCGTTATTAGAAGAAGACAAGTGAGGAATTATGAAGAAGTTGTAGATACGTGGTTCTATAGAAAAATAATGAGAACACCCTGGACGGATAGAATGAACAATGAAGATATCTTAAAAGAATTAAACTCGCAAAGATGACTGATTTCTCGCATCAGGAGGTGACAGTCCACATGATTTGGCTATGTAGTGAGAAGGTGAAAGTTGGAGTATGTCATCACATCGGGAGAGTTGGGGGGGGGGGGAGACTAAGTGAGAAGATGCTGGACAGTTTGACATCATGGTATGGTGGAACTTCGGTATCAGAAATGACCTGCAGCAAAAGAGACAGAAGGCTGTGGATATGCATGATCAGCAACGTCATACGACATGGGCTATACAAAGAATGTTGCTTATATTATTGTTTGTTGTACCGAAACTTTCTCTGTCTTCCACTGCGTTTCTTGCCTTTTATTTCCATAGCTAATTTCTCTATTCCATACCTTATGTTGATATGTCACATACATTAAATTTGAATTTTCTTTAATGATTTTTATGGGTTGAGTTGAACTGAGTTGAGTTGAATTGAGTTGAGTTGAATTGAGTTGAGTTGAAGTGAGTGATTCAAGAACCGACATCACAGAACTCGGAATATTCTCATATGTGCTCTGTCCTCACCTTCAGGCTACGAAGAGTTCCAATACTAATGGAACCAGCTCTAGTCTGATTACGTGTTTGTCCGACCTTTTGTCGGAGTGTTTAGTGTTGGCCAGATCCTCTAGTCATTTCCTGCCTCACCATTCTCTCCAGGCCGTGATTATCTACCTGTTCCCCCACACTACACACATGATCTCAAAGGTCCCTGACCACGTCTGCCTTATCATGCCCCGTACCCCACCCAGCAGTGCAGATCTAGCCAATCTGGCCGCCTGCTTGTTTCCCACCTCACCAGCATGTCACGGAGAAAAGATTCAACAGATTCTCCCTATCTTTATTTTTAAATTGAAGCATGCCACTCTATACGGAGCATGCCTATTGCCACCCTTCTCAGCATACTCTGTCAGTCCGTTAAAATCACGACATGTGGGTGCTGTCTGTTCTTCAGCCAGCGGAACGCCAAAGTGACTTCCTCCACCTTCATTCTCAGGCTAGATGTTGTCAGTCCCATCCCACAGCTTCCTGATATTTTTCCATCTTCAACCAAATCCCGTTCCACATGGACCCCACCCTTCGGAGCTTCCAACGCGCTTGACCTCTACATAGCTAACACACTCCATGAGATCAAGCAACTTTCTTTCCCTCGCTTGAAACACTCCAACCTATCCCCGCCCGAATGGCGTGCCTTGTCTCAACTACAGCGCAGACAGGACATAGTCATCAAACCGGCGGATAAAGGGGGTGCGGTGGTTGTTTGGCAAAAAGATCTATATGTCGAGGAAGTCATGTCTAAGCTCAATAAACCTGATACTTATTCACCCTGCACCGAAGACCCCACTCTCTCCTATAACCGGAAGATTCAAAATACCATCAAACAGCTCATACGTGAGGATGCCTTACCACCCAGTGCCACTTCACTTCACATCCATGACTCTGACTTGGGCAAACCCACCCTCTACATGCTGCCCAAAATACATAAACTCAAAAATCCTGGACGTCCGATAGTTTCCGCATGCTCATGCCCGACTGAACTGATCTCAGCGTTTCTTGACAGGATTTTCCAACCTCTAGTTGCGAATCTCCCGTCATACATCAAGGATACAACGCATGCGTTACTTTCATTCAACTCTCTCCAACTGACTCCTGGGAACACATACAGACTATTCCTAATGGATGTATGTTCCCTCTATACCTCCATTCCCCACGCCGATGGCCTCAAGGCGCTACAGTTCTTTCTGGATCAACGCACAGATCAAGCCATCCCTACACGCACACTTGTGAGACTCGCTGAATTGGTCCTCACCAATAATTCCTTTGAGTTCAATGGCCACTACTTTGAACAAATCAGCGGTGTCGCCATGGGCACTAAAATGGGACCCAGCTACGCATGTGTATTTATGGGACATCTGGAACACCAGATTGAACTTAGCTATGATGGTCTTCTCCCTTCTTTTTACCGACGCTACATCGATGACGGCATAGGTCTCACTGACATGTCAGAGGCGGAACTGAACCGTTTCATAAATTATGTCAATAACTTCCATCCATCGATCAAATTCACCTCAGAAATTTCTACCACCTCTGTCAATTTCCTTGACACCACCATCAAGTTAAACCCTACAGGCCTGACGACCTCCGTGTACTATAAACCCACTGATGCTCACGGTTTCCTCCTGTACAGCTCATCCCACCCCAAAAGCTGCAAAGATTCCATCCCATATTCCCAGCTACTCCGCCTTCGTCGTATCTGTCAGGACGATAATGACTTCCTCGAGAGAGCCCACGAAATGCTGGACTTTTTCCGCAGACGGTCCTACCCAGAGGACGTCTTGTCGACAGCTTTCTGCCGCATAACCCAGGTCTCGCGGGAAATGTCCCTCGCCAAGCATACGCGACCTCCGAACAATGAACCCAAGCTTATCCTCACCTTCCACCCACAGGCCTATGCCATCAAGCACATTTTCCTGAGACACTGGTCCATCTTGGAATCCGATCCTACCACTCGTGAGGTATTCTCCAATGGCCCCAGGGTAATTTTCCGCCGTAACCAGAGCCTCAGAGACCACCTTGTGCATAGTCGCCTCCCCACGGTTACCTCATCCGTGGGCACATTCGAATGCCATCGTAGGAACTGTCTGACATGCCCATACGTTGTTCAGACACCAGAGATTGCATTTCCCCGAGGTACCTTCACCTTGAAAGATTCTTTCACTTGCACATCCCGCAATCTGATTTATGTTATCATCTGCAAACGATGTGACATGAAATACATTGGCCAAACGGGCAGACGTCTTGCGGATCGTTTCAGGGAACACCTCAGGGACATCAATCAGGGCGCTGACAAACCTGTCCCCAACCATTTCAATTCCTTCAACCATAATGGAGCCGACGATGCATGTGTCACCGCACTAAAACCTTGCTTCTCAAATAGCGGCGTCAGACTTAAAATTGAATGCCAACTAATCAACAATCTGGGATGCACCCACCCAGCCGGAATTAATACGGTTGTGGACGCTACAGTATAACTGTGGCATCTTCCCTAATTGTTCACACTATCTATTACTATGCTGCTCCCCCCCCCCCCCCCCCATATCTAACTTAATTGTCCTCACTTTCCTATATTTTCATAGCAGACTGTTCACATATTTTTGGCTACTCCAATCCTTTTTGGCAACCCATTTTTAATTCAGCTGGCCAAGTCACCTTTCCGGCCTCACGTGCTAAGTTACAGATCGTGTGTTAGTGTATTGTGGTCTTTCGTTTGCTGTATCTCGTTGTTAGCTGTGTTGTCATTGACAAAGATTCTGAGAATCGAAACGTCTGTGTGTCGTATTGTATGCGTTCGTGTGTATTTTATCTTATTTTATTATTCATTTTTATATTTATTGAGTGCTTCTGATTTCGGATTTTTCACCTGTATTTCGCGACACGTGGATCTCCTTGTAAGGTATGTGCAACGTTTGTTGATGTTTAGTTCGTTTTTTCTCGCAGGAGTCTAAAATACCTATTTGTTTCCATTTCATATTGTTATATCCTGCTGCAGCCGCTGCTTTTCTCTCTATTCCATATCATTCAATTTCCTGGCTGCTACCCCTTCTCATTGTCCGTTTTCCTGTTGTCAGTTTTTTAGTTTATATATCCATTATTTCATGTTTACCGACCTGTAGCCGATCATGCCTGCTGACAGACGGACTATGTCATCTCTCCACCACACCGTCTCCGAAATATTTGCCCTCATGCCCCAGAACATGTCCCGTGCAGCTATCAGCCTCGCGCGCACTGTTTAACATCACTCGCTTTTCCTGCCATTTGAATTTCCTGAACAATTGTCTCCGGCTCAAAATTACACCCAAAGGCTTCCGGAGCAACATTCATCTCTCGTTAGGCAAACTGGTTCCTGCTGAGACACGGCTCTTCAATCGCCTAGCACAGGAGCAGTCTATCAAGTACATGAAGCTGGCAGTGAATGTGCATCAACGACATATCTCCGAACTCAAGGACACCAAGCACAACCTGTACCGGACTCTGCATCTACTGACGTTCAACAACCAGCTTGCCTTCCATTTGATCACCTCCATCATTCAACATTATAATAGAGAGCTATATAAATGTCTGTCTTCACGCAAGAAAGACAAAATTAGCCATCTACGTCCCCATGTCCCTCCCCCCACTTCGACACCCATCAACCACACCAAAGTGGTATGCATACCGCCTGACCTACCACTGTCTCCTGAAGAACATGCTGTGTTAGGGAAAGGTCTCAGTTTTGTCCCTCTACGCCCCCGTATGGACAGTCGCGCCATTTTGGAAGACGTCTCCAACTTCCACAGACGACTCCGCCTCAAGTACCACCACAGAGACAAGCCTGTCCTCAGTCCCATCCCACAGCTTCCTGATATTTTTCCATCTTCAACCAAATCCCGTTCCACATGGACCCCACCCTCCGGAGCTTCCAACGCGCTTGACCTCTACATAGCTAACACACTCCATGAGATCAAGCAACTTTCTTTCCCTCGCTTGAAACGCTCCAACCTATCCCCGCCCGAATGGCGTGCCCTGTCTCAACTACAGCGCAGACAGGACATAGTCATCAAACCGGCGGATAAAGGGGGTGCGGTGGTTGTTTGGCAAAAAGATCTATATGTCGAGGAAGTCATGTCTCAACTCAATAAACCTGATAATTATTCACCCTGCACCGAAGACCCCACTCTCTCCTATAACCGGAAGATTCAAAATACCATCAAACAGCTCATACGTGAGGATGCCTTACCACCCAGTGCCACTTCACTTCACATCCATGACTCTGACTTGGGCAAACCCACCCTCTACATGCTGCCCAAAATACATAAACTCAAAAATCCTGGACGTCCGATAGTTTCCGCATGCTCATGCCCGACTGAACTGATCTCAGCGTTTCTTGACAGGATTTTCCAACCTCTAGTTGCGAATCTCCCGTCATACATCAAGGATACAACGCATGCGTTACTTTCATTCAACTCTCTCCAACTGACTCCTGGGAACACATACAGACTATTCCTAATGGATGTATGTTCCCTCTATACCTCCATTCCCCACGCCGATGGCCTCAAGGCGCTACAGTTCTTTCTGGATCAACGCACAGATCAAGCCATCCCTACACGCACACTTGTGAGACTCGCTGAATTGGTCCTCACCAATAATTCCTTTGAGTTCAATGGACACTACTTTGAACAAATCAGTGGTGTCGCCATGGGCACTAAAATGGGACCCAGCTACGCATGTGTATTTATGGAACATCTGGAACACCAGATTGAACTTAGCTATGATGGTCTTCTCCCTTCTTTTTACCGACGCTACATCGATGACGGCATAGGTCTCACTGACATGTCAGAGGCGGAACTGAACCGTTTCATAAATTATGTCAATAACTTCCATCCATCGATCAAATTCACCTCAGAAATTTCTACCACCTCTGTCAATTTCCTTGACACCACCATCAAGTTAAACCCTACAGGCCTGACGACCTCCGTGTACTATAAACCCACTGATGCTCACGGTTTCCTCCTGTACAGCTCATCCCACCCCAAAAGCTGCAAAGATTCCATCCCATATTCCCAGCTACTCCGCCTTCGTCGTATCTGTCAGGACGATAATGACTTCCTCGAGAGAGCCCACGAAATGCTGGACTTTTTCCGCAGACGGTCCTACCCAGAGGACGTCTTGTCGACAGCTTTCTGCCGCATAACCCAGGTCTCGCGGGAAATGTCCCTCGCCAAGCATACGCGACCTCCGAACAATGAACCCAAGCTTATCCTCACCTTCCACCCACAGGCCTATGCCATCAAGCACATTTTCCTGAGACACTGGTCCATCTTGGAATCCGATCCTACCACTCGTGAGGTATTCTCCAATGGCCCCAGGGTAATTTTCCGCCGTAACCAGAGCCTCAGAGACCACCTTGTGCATAGTCGCCTCCCCACGGTTACCTCATCCGTGGGCACATTCGAATGCCATCGTAGGAACTGTCTGACATGCCCATACGTTGTTCAGACACCAGAGATTGCATTTCCCCGAGGTACCTTCACCTTGAAAGATTCTTTCACTTGCACATCCCGCAATCTGATTTATGTTATCATCTGCAAACGATGTGACATGAAATACATTGGCCAAACGGGCAGACGTCTTGCGGATCGTTTCAGGGAACACCTCAGGGACATCAATCAGGGCGCTGACAAACCTGTCCCCAACCATTTCAATTCCTTCAACCATAATGGAGCCGACGATGCATGTGTCACCGCACTAAAACCTTGCTTCTCAAATAGCGGCGTCAGACTTAAAATTGAATGCCAACTAATCAACAATCTGGGATGCATCCACCCAGCCGGAATTAATACGGTTGTGGACGCTACAGTATAACTGTGGCATCTTCCCTAATTGTTCACACTATCTATTACTATGCTGCCCCCCCCCCCCCCCCCATATCTAACTTAATTGTCCTCACTTTCCTATATTTTCATAGCAGACTGTTCACATATTTTTGGCTACTCCAATCCTTTTTGGCAACCCATTTTTAATTCAGCTGGCCAAGTCACCTTTCCGGCCTCACGTGCTAAGTTACAGATCGTGTGTTAGTGTATTGTGGTCTTTCGTTTGCTGTATCTCGTTGTTAGCTGTGTTGTCATTGACAAAGATTCTGAGAATCGAAACGTCTGTGTGTCGTTGTAGTGAAATACTGAAGAGTTAACGATTCCCAGATGGACGACTGTATATACCCGACTACCCAGGTAGGAGAAGGGTTAACAAAGGAGTGACCAGGCACATGTGTTTCTAGGTCAAGACCCAGAATGAGGCCAACAGTACAGGTAAAATGTCGCGTGGAAAAATTGGTTTGCAACAAAGGCCGACAGCATTATTGGATAGCATATGGCGGTCTGAATGTATGAAGAATGGAAACGGTTCAGAGCTGGAATTTTCCACTAAACAATGATAATGCAGTCTGGATGCGAGGGGTCCAGCAATGTCAAGGACTATGCGGCAAAAATGACCGATATAAAGAGTGGCTACGTCTTTGTGTGGAGAGAAGGTGTTTCTTAGGTTTCGGGAGAGAAGGATTATGGAAAGGGATGTGCGGCGTTCCGAAGAACGTTTGTGTATTTATGGTGCATTAGTACTCCCAATTCAGTAAAGGATGTTTATAAGGTATTAATTTAGTATAGTATAGTGGTAGCATAGGAATATAGATGTGCGTGTATTACCTTTAACATTACTTTCTATTAGTAGGAATAGTATAGACGATTAGGTGAATCTTCTATCCTATGTCAGAGTGGGTTTTTTCGGAAGCCTTTTCATTTCGGCTGGAGGAAAAGACACTCACATAGGAGAGAAGAGGAAGCAGACACAGATCTCATTATTAAATGTATATCACACAGGTTTCCATACCAGTGCGGGACTTATCAACTAGGAGATGACACAGATGGCTGTGGTCAGGTTCACCCAGTGTTGATAACCTACGAGAAAGCACTTTAAAGTAATAACGCACGACACTTGTGCATAAGAAAGGAAGGAAAAGAAGTGGCATCTTAATAAGTCAGGAGGACAGAGAACGGAAAATAGAGATCATACAAACTAAAGAAAAAAGACTCAAATTACTCAGTATCGTAGAGTTGCAAGGTGCATACAAAGTGCCTATATCAATTAAGAACTATCCAGTGTAGAACTTTTACAGGACAAAAATAGAGAACAATAGAAACTCGATGTGTTTTCCAGGATGGAATTAAGAACGCTATAAGATAATAAAGAACATTCTGTACGCTGACAGCATATGGTGATCGGGTTAAATACATTCATACAGTGGTGAACATTTTTTCATTACAAACAACGGATATATCTACCGACTCAAGCAGACGGAGCTGTCAGGGTGAGACCGTTCTGTATCTATGTCATGTCCTGTACTCTAGCTGAGAGAAGAGACGAGAGAAACCACGGAGACTATCTATCAACATCTTATCTGGCAGCCACACTAGAAGAACATACAAACTACATAGACAATATCCATACATACACCAGACATAGTTTTTATTAATAAATCTTTTATCTTATCGTTGAAAGGAACTGTTGTCGGAGTATGTGCTGAGGGAATAATAGAGAGAGAGAAAGAAATAGACATATGGAAGGGAAGACAGAAGAGAGGAGTGTAGACGAAAGTCAGTCAATAATCCCAACAGATAATAAGTTTAAAGATGTGCTTGTTGAGTCCAGTCTTCTCTCGGGAATTTTAACAGGACAGTCGTATTGTATGCGTTCGTGTGTATTTTATCTTATTTTATTATTCATTTTTATATTTATTGAGTGCTTCTGATTTCGAATTTTTCACCTGTATTTCGCGACACTTGGATCTCCTTGTAAGGTATGTGCAACGTTTGTTGATGTTTAGTTCGTTTTATCTCGCAGGAGTCTAAAATACCTATTTGTTTCCATTTCATATTATATGCCAGGCTCTCCTGTAGTAAACACCGTCCATTAATCTTCGCTGTGAAACTCCAGACACTTCTGTCGCTTCTTAGCACAGAACCATCCTTGTAGACGATTTAAATCACCCGGGCGCGAATTATAGTGAATCAGTTGTTGCACAACCCATTCAGCGAAGCCTGCTGGTCAATCCCTGCACTCCCAGCCCAATGTGATTATGACCCTGTGCAGGTCTGACATTTCCTCTGTCATTTTGACCCACTACTCTCCTCTCCTAACGTACTCAAGCAAACACACTTCTCTGAATGTGTCCTCTACCTGAGCTATCCATGATTTTCCTCTTATCAGCCTGTCGTCCTAAACTGTTTCCAAGGCTTCATGGGGTGATCTTTCTCCACCGCCACTTAGAGATATGATTTAGCCTGCTGCAACTTGAATCTGTCAGCAACTGTTGGCAAATCATGGATGTATCTCATATACCAGTGGTTCTCAACCGGTAGGGAATTCCCTCCCTCTCCCTTCTCCGTGGCGGGGGAGTATTTTAGGGTTTCCTGGGGGGGGGGGGAGGGGGGGGGGTTCTGAAGGTGCCATTAGACATGTCTGTGATTGGTAAACTAGTACGAGAAAAGGAATGGATCATACTGGCGTACAAAATGGCATCCTTTCGTAGAGTGATAGTTATGTCAGAGGGTGTCGGTGAAGAACAGCGGGTGAGAGAGAGAGGGAGTTAATAAGTGACACCTCAAGCCCAAGTGATGTGAAAATAATGACAGGTCTGTGGTGTGAAATAAACGGAATAGCTGCGGGCTCGTCACAAAGGTCAAGGGACACTGTACAAAAGGACAGTCTGGCATTTGATATCATGAATTTCAGCATGAGAATGGAGATAGAGGCGTTCCGATGGCCGGAGAGTTGTACAGAACCTCATTTTGTGTTTGTGCAGACATCAAACCACGCTATGTAAACATCGAAATCATCATGTTTGGCGTGCAGGGGCTTGCATCGCTAGAAAAGAGGAGGGTCAAGAGCATACCCGATATTTTCCACCCAGGGCATGAAGGTGTGCAAGGAAATGAGCAGGCTGAAAGACTGGCTGCTGCCCTCCTTTGGGTGGCGAGTTATATTATGACAGAGCTGGTATGGTGAAGTCTCTCTGGGTGGCGAATTATATTATGACAAAGCTGGTATGGTGAAGACTCTCTGGGTGGCGAGTTATATTATGACAGAGCTGGTATGGCGAAGACTCTCTGGGTGGCGAGTTATATTATGACAGAACTGGTATGGTGAAGTCTCTCTGGGTGGCGAGTTATATTATGACAGAGCTGCTATGGCGAAGATTCTCTGGGTGGCGAGTTATATTATGACAGAGCTGCTATGGTGAAGACTCTCTGGGTGGCGAGTTACATTATGACAGAGCTGGTATGGTGAAGACTCTCTGGGTGGCGAGTTATATTATGACAGAGCTGCTATGGCGAAGATTCTCTGGGTGGCGAGTTATATTATGACAGAGCTGCTATGGCGAAGATTCTCTGGGTGGCGAGTTATATTATGACAGAGCTGCTATGGTGAAGACTCTCTGGGTGGCGAGTTACATTATGACAGAGCTGGTATGGCGAAGACTCTCTGGGTGGCGAGTTATATTATGACAGAGCTGGTATGGCGAAGACTCTCTGGGTGGCGAGTTATACTATGACAGAGCTGGTATGGTGAAGACTCTCTGGGATCTAATGAAAAATGAGGCATAATCCAGGACATTTGGAGAAGCTTATTTGTTGGGGGTGAGCAGAGGGCCTGGATGAAGGTGTGCAAGGAAATGAGCAGGCTGAAAGACTGGCTGCTGCCCTCCTTTGGGTGGCGAGTTATATTATGACAGAGCTGGTATGGTGAAGTCTCTCTGGGTGGCGAATTATATTATGACAAAGCTGGTATGGTGAAGACTCTCTGGGTGGCGAGTTATATTATGACAGAGCTGGTATGACGAAGACTCTCTGGGTGGCGAGTTATATTATGACAGAACTGGTATGGTGAAGTCTCTCTGGGTGGCGAGTTATATTATGACAGAGCTGCTATGGCGAAGATTCTCTGGGTGGCGAGTTACATTATGACAGAGCTGGTATGGCGAATACTCTCTGGGTGGCGAGTTATATTATGACAGAGCTGGTATGGCGAAGACTCTCTGGGTGGCGAGTTATACTATGAAAGAGCTGGTATGGTGAAGACTCTCTGGGATCTAATGGAAAATGAGGCATAATCCAGGACATTTGGAGAAGCTTATTTGTTGGGGGTGAGCAGAGGGCCTGGATGACACTCAACGCCAGGGGAAATCACAGGCGGACGTTCAGTCTGCCTACCTCTGACATCAGTTCTGTTCTGTATATCTAAAGTTGTATGGAACTCCTTATTTCTTCTTCATTGTCCATAACGCCGGCTCTATGGTGAAGGGGTTACATACATCGTTCGTAATGCCGCATACCGCGTTCGAAACACAGCTGCGGCCGATTTAGCAGAATACTGCCTTGCGTTGGTGTTTTATAAAATCTATGAATGCCGGACGTTCATAAAGCAATGAAAAACTACTGGAAGTAAACTTGCAAAAACATCACACACAGCTAAACAAAATTCCGGGGTTGACTGTGACGTCCTGTAAAGGTTGTGGAACTAACTTTGCGAGTATCCATAACTTGTACACAGTAGTACACCAAGAACAAAGGGACTCGTCTCCACGTCATAAGGGGTATTTGATATATCGTGCTAATCTCATATTTGTATAGACCAATCGGCACTCAATCGGCGGTGTGGTCAGTGTCACGAAAACTCTTCGCTGGCTACTGAAGAAGGGGACGGAGTAAGAATGGGAACATCCCGAGATCCCGAGTGCAACTATGTTGATTCTATATTTCAAAAGCATATTAATATTTCTCCGTTTCATTTCAATTTTTCACATCACAATCTTTGTTTCTCTATGAATTCATGTTAATATTTTAAAAACATTGTCACGTGCAAATTAAAAGGTGATGGGAATTATGAAATATCTCACCGTGCTTCTAGTGTTCTTTTCTGTGACAGTTTATTTTCGTGGCATTATCTCCACTTTACATTGCCTCCCGTATCACGCCCACTGGGCCATTGCTTCTCACTTTTGCAAGTAAAATTCTTCGTCCACAAACAACATTTACATGGCTGACCGATTAGGCCTCTTTCTAGCTAGAACAAATACTAGTGTCTGAACATGACTGTCATCCTTATTTGCATAATAGCAGGTCCGCGTAAGAACCACTAATATTTGCACTGATCTTATCCGTTTCCCGAAGTTAACAGATACCACGTGAGTTATCCTGCCAAGACAGCCAGGAAAAGATCAGTGTCTGTTTTATTTTGTAAAGTGGTTGGGGAGATATGTTGACCATATAAACGTCATAGGAGTTTGGAGAGAACAGTGATGGAAGACATGGTTCACGAAGGAAGAAGAGATCTGGATCGACCATCACGAAGATGGATACAGGACACCGATGACACACTAGGCAAGAAAGTTAACGAGGCAGAGTAACTGGCAAGAGTTCCAGAATCTCTTCGGCGGGTGGTAACTTGAGCGAAGTTTGACAAAGGAAATGTCGCATGATGATAGATGGAGAGATGCTCATAACCATGCTAGGAGGGACGGTGGAAGACCAACACATTAGAGGAAAACACCGATTAAATGAAGAAGAAGAAAACAATGTAAAGATCAATTTGAGAGAGTATGCTAGATTAGATCATCCTGACGAGATACATGCTGGAGATCCATTGAAGTTAACCTTTGTCGTGAAGATGGTGCATGCTCTAATCTGACGTAATTCGACACGAACACAGAAGGAAACTAATTATGTTAGGTTCTTTTCTATTTTGTTAGGTTCTGTTCTATTCTATTTGGTTCTGTTCTGTTCTGTTAAGGTCTGCTCTATTCTGCTAGGTTCTGCTCTATTCTGTTAGGTTATGTTCCATTCTGTTAGGTTCTATTCTAATCTGTTAGGTTCTGTTCTATTCTGTTAGGTTCTGTTCTATTCTATTTGGTTCTGTTCTATTCTGTTAGGTTCTGCTCTATTCTGTTAGGTTCTGTTCTAATCTGTTAGATTCTGTTCTATTCTGTTAGGTTCTGTTCCATTTTGTTAGGTTCTGATGTATTCTGTTTGGTTCTGTTCCATTATGCTAGGCTCTGTCCAATTCTGTTAGGTTATGTTCTATTCTGTTAGGTTCTGTTCTATTCTGTTAGGTTCTGTTCCATTCTGTTAGGTTCTGTTCTATTCTGTTAGGTTCTGTTCTATTCTGTTAGGTTCTGTACTATTCTTTTAGGTTCTGTTCTATTCTGTTAGGTTCTGTTCTATTCTGTTAGGTTCTGTTCTATTCTGTTAGGTTCTGTACTATTCTTTTAGGTTCTGTTCTATTATGTTAGGTTCTGTTCTATTCTGTTAGGTTCTGTTCCATTCTGTTAGGTTCTGTTCTATTCTGTTAGGTTCTGTTCCATTCTGTTAGGTTCTGTTCTATTCTGTTAGGTTCTGTTCTATTCTGTTAGGTTCTGTTCTATTCTGTTAGGTTCTGTTCTATTCTGTTAGGTTCTGTTCTATTCTGTTAGGTTCTGTTCCATTCTGTTAGGTTCTGTTCTATTCTGTTAGGTTCTGTTCTATTCTGTTAGGTTCTGTACTATTCTGTTAGGTTCTGTTCTATTCTGTTAGGTTCTGTTCTATTCTGTTAGGTTCTGTACTATTCTTTTAGGTTCAAATTTGATTATTACAACCCCACTTCCAACATGATCCTCGGTCACCTACCGCCTACCGTACCAATGGTCTTGGGTTTGATCCGCATCAGGTCAATTTTGAATTACAAAAAATAAAATTGACATGAGCTCTCAGATCGACCCAGGATAAACTGGACAGCAGGAAATGGGCATAATCTGGACATCAGGAAATTAGTATAAACTGGACATCAGGAAATTAGCATAAACTGGACATCAGGAAATTAGCATAAACTGGAAACCAGGAAATTAGCATCAACTGGACATTAGGAAATTAGCATAAACTGGACACCAGGAAATTAATATAAACTGGACAAAGGGAAATTAGCATAAACTGGATACCAGGAAATTAGCATAAACTGGACACCAGGAAATTAGCATAAACTAGACAAAAGGAAATTAGCATAAACTGGATACCAGGTAATTAGCATAAAGTGGACACCAGGAAATTAGCATAAACTGGACAACAGGACATTAGCATAAATTGGACACCAGGAAATTAGCATAAACTAGACATCGGAAAATTAGCATAAACTGGACACCAGGAAATTCTTGAGAGGTAAAGGTGGCAATCGTGATACCAATCACATTCCCCACCAAGTGCCTTTGGTCTATAAAAATAAGATTTAGCCCCATGTGTCCAAATCATCTTGCGCGTGTACAAGAGACCTTTATTGACTGGCTTTATTTAATTCTAACATGTCCGTCGGCGTTCTGATCTCCCAGATTAAATCCGTCATCATCACGTGCTATGCTGAAATGCTTCAGCGGTCATGGTTTGCCATCTCACACGATCATTAGAGTCCTGGATCAGGTTTGTGATCTTGTCCCGGTTATGCCATCCAGGCATGTAATCTCTTTGCTCGCCTCTAGCTCTTTTCCCATCAAGTTGGCCAGTTGTTATTAAGTTTTCTAGTTTATTTTCTCCTCATAACATTGCTAAAACATCTTAACTGGTTACGCCTGTTTACCTAGTTAATTTATGATTTTCTGTAAGTCGACGAATCACGATTTCTTAGACATTTGTAAATAAAGTAGACTGCCAATATTTGTCTTCTAGGCAGTGGCCTTGCTGTTTGGTTACAATAGCCATTCCTCTATACAGAGATTCTCTGCCTACCGTCGCCTTCACTTGAAGCCACCATCAAGAACTATTTGTCAGAATCTCCGAAGCTCTATCCAGCACGTGGTCTCATGGTTTTACGTTGCCCTGGTTGAGGGGAACCAGTGCTGAACATGGCATACCACCATGCTCAAGAGTGTCCTTCAGTCTAGCGGAAGGAAGAAGGCGCCTTTCCTCTACTTTAAAGGGAATACCCCACCATCTGTATAAATCCATCAACTTACAATTGTTAACTGCAGCGGTCCAGCTGACTGACCAGCGGGAGCCGTCTGACTGACCAGCGGGAGCCGTCTGACTGACCAACTGGAGCTATTCGTGTGTGTATTTTCTGGCCACTTAAAAAGTCGCTTAAAAGTTGACAGGGTTGACTTCACTGCACTAGATTTTTATCCCAGATGGCTCAGTCTCGAACTCAGTAGCTCCAGCGACGACCTCCAGGAGTCTCCAAAAAAAAAAACATTCACGCGTGAACCGAAGAACGCGGCCCGCAATCGAACACACAACCTTCGGAGCCCGAGTCAGACGGCTTGACCACTTCGCTATGGAGACTTCCTGGCCACTGCGATTCTCTAACCAAATTTCTACATTCTAATTGCCCACGTGGATTCATTTAGTCCCTGCTTCGTATCTACTCTATCTAAACAAAGTTAATTGCATATCTTTTACAGGACGTCGCAATAAATACCAGCATTTTTTGGCTGTTTTTGATTTTCTAGGCAATCTTACGTTTACCATTGCTTTCTAAACGATCGACACACATATCATTGTGATAATCAGCTCAATGCGGCCTGCTTTCAAACCGTCTACGGCTGATTTTCCATTCTATAAAGGTGTTAATAATATTGACTTCAGCCCATTCATGAGCCGAGGAGAAACTGAAATAAGCTTACACAGATTTTAGGGATAGAATGGTTAAGTTTACCTTCAACAGAAAATCCCCTAATTTATTGTGGATTAGAACCCGGGGCCCTAAAGTATGTGAGCGGTAATCTAAATGCTCTGCCACATCCTCTGTCTAGTCTCTTCGCAGCGGCATATAGAATGATTAGTATGCCCATCTTGACACAATAAAATCCGAGACAAAGACATAATACAATCATACAGTATGAGTAGTTTGCCACATCTTGACACAATAAAATCTTGGACAAAGACATAATACAGTCATACAGGATGAGTTGTATGTCAGATCTTGACACAATACAATCTGACACAAAGACATAATACAATCATACAGTATGAGTAGTTTGCCACATCTTGGCACAATAAAATATGAGACAAAGGCATAATACAATCATCCAGAATGAGTAGTATACCAAATCTTGACACAATAAAATCTGAGACAAAGACATAATACAGTCATACAGGATGAGTAGTATGTCACATCTTGACACAATAAAATCTTGGACAAAGACATAATACAGTCATACAGGATGAGTAATATGTCACATCTTGACACAATAAAGTCTGAGACAAAGACAAAATACAATCATCCAGAATGAGTAGTATACCAAATCAATCTTGACACAATAAAATCTGAGACAAAGACATAATACAATCATCCAGAATGAGTAGTATACCAAATCAATCTTGACACAATAAAATCTGAGACAAAGACATAATACAATCATACAGTATGAGTAGTATGTCACATCTTGACACAATAAAATATGAGACAAAGACATAATACAGTCATACAGGATGAGTAGTATGTCACATCTTGACACAATACAATCTTCTTAAACTTTGTGGTTTTATTTAACAGACCCGTAAGAGTTTAAGCATGGACGAATGGATAAGAGCACTCGCTCTTAAACATCCAATGTGCTGATCCCGAGGTAGCGGGTTCAACTTCTACATAAGTCAGTTGGACTAAGATGGTGACTTCTCGTCCTTAACCTGAGAACATAAATTACAAGTACCTCAGAAGTCGAAGTGGGTCCGCCTAATGGTTAGGGCCACTCGTAATAGGGAAAGCTAATCCACACGCAAAAAGATCAATCCAATGCACCTGGAGTAGTAGCACTTGTATGGACTACACTTGAGTTATAACGAGCCATCGTAACAAAATTAACCAACAAATAAAAAGAATAAACATTGTAAAATCCATCTTGCGACCTAAGAAGTTACTATTTCCATAAATGAAAGTTTTACACCCTCCACCCTCCCATTACAAATATATTTCAAATTTCACATCACAGAATAGGTGGTAATGGTGATTTTCAATAACATGTAATTGCGGGGTAATCTTGACCGATTATGCGTTATACAGCGTTCTCCATACTCCAATAGAGACTGTCGTATGTGTGGATGGATTATGATAGATGATACAATGGAGACTGTCGTGTGTGTGGATTGATTCTGATTGATGATACGGGAAAAGTGTAATAAAACACCGGACTATTGATCTGCCCGTCCTTGGAAGTGGACAGCCGAGATACCGTATTCGTTTAACTTAACTCAACCTTCGCTAAGCAAATCACTAAACATTGATGGGTTACTGTGTCGATGAACAGTTTCCTCAGTCAGGTCTGTGATGGATGAGTTCAATGTTCCAGTTTAATATGCTTTATCTTAAAGTATTTACAATGCCATATAAGGTATCTGACAACAACAACAACAACAACAACAACAACAACAACAACAACAACAACAACAACAACAACAACAACAACATGATACAGAATTAACAAACATTTGGTAACAGTGAATGTCATACAAATGAGTGCGTACATTGAACATTTCACATCATTAGAACATGTCGCAGTTGGATGTGTACATTTTCACACATTAGCGGGCTTGTTTGTGTTATAACTAGAAGGTTACGGTGATAGTGTTATGATTACGGTCGGACGAGAGTTCCGCTTGTGTTCGTCGTCCGCTATATGAGTGAAAGACTGATCACCCATTCATGTGTACACTCATGCCTCCAATAGGTGCTGGTCTTAACACTTCACATATCGATAGCAGATTTCTGCTTTGGGACTTTACAACATTGTAAGGCTTAACCATGCAATCCCACAAACTCGCCCACTAATGTAGGAAACTGCACACATAATTCAATTTCATTATAGTCATAGATATTCGCCGGTCTCCCTGGCCTAGAGTTAGCGACTTTCTCCGTAATCCCGTTTATCCACGTGAGCAAACGCAGCTGCGCGAGAATCGGTAGAGGTTGGCGCCGCGGCCGTTACTTACGGGATATGTGAGCTGGCCGCCCAGAAAGCAAAGTCAAACTATTGAGCGTAATCCTTGCCGAAATCAACAACAGCTGTAAAATGCTGGTGTTGACAGCGATGTCTTGTAATAGGATATGCGAAAAAAATACATATTGAGCAATATTGTAACTATTACTTTTACAATAATAATAGGAATATGACTAATCAGTTTCTCCGGTGATTTGGAGAATTAAGTGGTTGTCCCAACATTTCAACAATGGATGCATTAACATCCTATAATTGACTTGTTTAAGATCACAATGATTTGCTTGTGTTAATGTTGAATCTTTTAAACTGAAAATTTCATGTATCGAATGTGTAATTGTAACATCAATTACACGACAATTGCCTCGATGAACTGGCTAGACATCAATAATGAATAAGTAATGACTGCTGGATATATCCTGGTCGTACTCACTATAGGCACATTGTTCATAATAAAACCCGTATTGCTTCTTTATTTGTCTTTCATCCTGTTATTTCCCCATTTAGCATGGACCTTCAAGTCTTCCTTTCCTTAGCTCTCCCATGCAGTTCTATCCATATCCTCCCCATACTTCTTCTTCTTCTTCTTCGTTCATCCGGAGTTTTTTTTTCGGATGTGATTGCGTTGTGCCTGTTTACAGCAGAGCTGCGTTCTTGCGCCGTTAGGCCGACACATCCGACTTCTGCGGGCATTTGTTGACCGGGTTAACCTTCCCGGGGGTTTCTTAGGACGTTTGACTCTCACTGTCGTGGTGTTATCCCCCATCCCAGCTGGTCCATATAGAACAGCCAAAGATCCTGGTCAGCCCTCAAGGGAAGGCAGGGGCAGACCATGGGCATTCCCCGCCATCCAAGGAGGCTTCCATACTTGCAGAGCCGATACATAGCGCTCTGGTACTGGGCTCACCCAAGGAATCGTCACGTCCTGCACATGGCTGCTTAGCCTCACTTCCGTATATTGGGCCTTCCGTTCACCATAGGCTGTTCTTTCCGGAAACCAGAAGTATGCAGTCTGCAGATGACATCCACACAGTGAGCTTTCGATTCGGACTTTCCATGTAATGGATTTGCTAGCCAAGCAATATTCCATTTCGTGCCACTAGGACACTTTTCCACCTTTTATGAAGCCCACACAGTGGGCTTTTGATTCAGACTTTCCACGTAATGGATTTGCTATCCAAGCAATATTCCATTTCGTGCCACTAGGACACTTTTCCACCTTTTATGAAGCCCACACAATGGGCTTTTGATTCGGACTTTCCACGTAATGGATTTGCTATCCAAGCAATATTCTATTTCGTGCCACTAGGACACTTTTCCACCTTTTATGAAGCCCACACAGCGAGCTTTCGATTTGGACTTTCCACATAATGGATTTGCTATCCAAGCAATATTCCATTTCATGCCTCTGGGTCTTCATGCACCTTTAAATGTCAACCTGTATATAGTTAAAGTAATCTGCAGTCAACTTTAGCTTGTTGATATCTCCATAAAGCTTGTCCTCAAATGAAGCAGGTGTGGGCCAAAATATCTTTCTCTGTTCTGCATACGTTGGGCAATCCTGCAGCAAATGTTTTGCTGTCATTTTTCCAGTTCTACAATTACATTCATCGGTATCTCCTATCTTTAGTTTATTGAACAAGTGGTATTTCAGCCTGTTATGTCCTGTGCGGAGTCTGAAGATTGCTACTTGTTCTCTTCGGTCGAGTTTGTAATATGCATCATCCTTCTGATGGCCTGGATGCTCTGATTCCCATTTGGTTCTATAAGTGCTTTTTATCAACCTCTTTGCCTCATTATAGGTGATGTCTATGTCATGCTGTGGTAGTCGTCCGCCCTCTTTTGCCAGTCTGTCAGCCTCTTCGTTTCCAGGTATACTGCAATGTGATGGGATCCACTGTATTACAACTTTTTTGGATTTCTGGCATAGACCATGGAGTGCTGCTCTTAGGTCAGTTAGTTCTGTGCTGTTATTGCTCTTCAGTATTGAGACAGCTGACTTTGCATCTGTGAAGATAGCTATTTGCTTCTCTTTATTTTGCTCCATCAGGAGCATTTCTGCTGCAGTTTTCAGAGCCTCTACCTCCGCTTTGAAGTTACTTGAAAATTTTCCAGTTCCATTGAATGTGTTTTTTTCACTCCATTTTTTAAACTTAGGAGAACTCCTCCTCCTCCATTCTCTATTGAATTTTTGGCTGATCCATCTGTATATGCATGGGTCCAATTCCTGCTTGGGTAATGTATTATTCTTATGTTGTTATGCTCAAACTTTCTACTTCTATTATTCTTATGTTGTTATGCTCAAACTTTGAAGTTATGTTCAAACTTGTCTTAGTGAGTTTGTGATTGTGCGTGAGTATATGTGTATGCGAGGGAGTGTATATTTGTGTTTTATTGAGTGGGTGCATAACTGTGAGAGTTTGTGTAAATATGTAAGTATGTATGCAGGATGTGTGTATGTGTTTATACATGTGCGTGTGTATGTGTGTCTGGTTGCCTGCACTTCCCATAACATGGTAATATGCATTGTTCATGTTCACAAATTTCATTTGACAACGTTGTTTTTTCTCTGTGTGAATATATCACGCACAATAGATAACAATATATGAAAGATGAGTGATTGGAAGGGCCGAATGAGAGTCCGTGCTCAGTTTGTGATTCTTTGAAAATAAAGTTCGTTCGTTCGTTCGTTCGTTATGCTACCTATTTCTGCGGCGACGGGGCACTGTGGAGAAGGGTTACGAATGCAATTCGTAATCCTGCATACCGTGTTCGAAACACAGCTGCTGGAGATTTGGCAGCATATTGAGCAATAATGTAACTGTTACTTGTGTTGGTTTCCATACAAAGGTATGAGTGCCGGTGGTTCAGAAAGCTATGTGAAACTAATGAAAAACTTACCAAGGAATCACACACAGCCTAAAAAATAGAATGGCTGACTTGACTTCTACGTCCTGTAAAGGATATGCAACTAACAGTTTCTTTTGCCCTTTGAATTAAAAACAAAGGTCTTAGTTATAGAATTCTCGGGTTTTCTCTGCGTTTGCCGTAAACAAAGAGATACGCAATTAAGAATCTAAGAATCATAAATGTACCCTTTGCTCAACAAGACCATGGCACAGCCTACATGATCGAACGAACGAACGAACGAACGAACGAACGAACGAACGAACGAAAATCTTTATTTTCAAAGGGTTAAGAATTGGGCACGCTGGCCCGTCTGACCTTCTTCTCTATTTCCTCTCATACATTCTTTCATTCAACATGTCTTTTGAAGCAATTCTTTGACAACAAAAGAACAATAAGCATTAAAACGCATGAAAAATAATCAATAATACATGACTCGTTCAGGCAATGTTTAACATGGGCATCATAAATACCCAAGGTGGGTGTAACGTGCCATACATATGGGAATTTTTTTTTGTTTTGGCTAGTTATCGTTCGAGATAATTTACCATTATTATTGTCTTTGTTAAGAAGAAGAAGAAGAAGAAGAAGAAGAAGAAGAAGAAGAAGAAGAAGAAGAAGAAGAAGAAGAAGAAGAAGAAGAAGAAGAAGAAGGAAGAAGAAGAAGAAGAAGAAGAAGAAGAAGAAGAAGAAGAAGAAGAAGAAGAAGAAGAAGAAGCAGAAGAAGAAGAAGAAGAAGAAAACTATACGATTGAAGCATGCAAGAGCAGTGAGTGTAAAATAACGCATCTTTATATGGAAATGCTGTAAATACAGGACTCTGTTATGACATAATCAAATTCAAAGCTAGTTTAGGAAATGACTATTTTGAAACTTAGGATCATTATGGAGGTAATGATGATGTTGATTATAATTAGCATACCTTTACAAAAAGCAGTAGGCTTACCTTACGTATCTGAAGAAAACACCAAGACCATTAATCAAATTAGCAAACACTTTTCTATTGCGTTTGTCAACTTCTGCTAATTAATGATCTGTTTATTTCAGAGACAGTTAAGGAAATGTCTGAAGTCAGACACCATTAGTGTAAGGTCTCAGTTTTAAATTGTCTTACCATATCCCACGAGAGCACTGCGTCTGCAAAGTCTCAATAAATGATGTGCCTCTTGAGATGGTATTTCCGTGTCTCCTTCTTTTATAACATTTTATTCATGAATATTCTATCGCTTTACCCGTTAATGTTTTCGAAGTATTCTTATTCGTCACAAATTCATTCCAATAATATTGATTGTGATCATTTCTCCGTCTGTAATGTCACATTCTAATATATTACATAAATTCTTAATGGTATTCCAAAATGTCCGTTACTTTGAAGATGTGATTTTCTTAATGTAACTGTTCGTTACTAATTTTATTTGGAGCTTCACAATACTTGCGTTTTAATGTGTCAGGATTTTCAAATACAAAATTTAAAAAAAAAAGCGATGAAATGGTTATATTTATCGATCTGCTTGCCTGATTTCTTTCATACCCAAAATAGATATATACATGGCTACCAACCTATCTATCTATATACCTACCTACCTACCTACCTACCTACCAACCTACCTACCTACCAACCTACTTACATAAACTACATACTTAGTAAAGTAAAGGACCACGTTAACTTCTTAATACATTTTCTGGTCGCAACACGTGTACGAACTAGGATTTTTATTGCATCACTGAAAGACGAATTTATCTACCTACCTACCTATCTACCTATCTGCCTGCCTGCCTGTCTACCTATCTACCCACCCACCCACCTGCCTGTCTACCTACCTACCTACCTACCTACCAACCTACTTACATAAACTACATACTTAGTAAAGTAAAGGTCCACGTTAACTTCTTAATACATTTTCTGGTCGCAACACGTGTACGAACTAGGATTTTTATTGCATCACTGAAAGACGAATTTATCTACCTACCTACCTATCTACCTATCTGCCTGCCTGCCTGTCTACCTATCTACCCACCCACCCACCTGCCTGTCTAGCTACCTACCTACCATCCTACTTACATAAACTACATACTTAGTAAAGTAAAGGACCACGTTAACTTCTTAATACATTTTCTGGTGGCAACACGGGTACGAACTAGGATTTTTATTGCATCACTGAAAGGCGAATTTATCTACCTACCTACCTATCTACCTATCTGCCTGCCTGCCTGTCTACCTATCTACCCACCCACCCACCTGCCTGTCTAGCTACCTACCTACCTACCTACCATCCTACTTACATAAACTACATACTTAGTAAAGTAAAGGACCACGTTAACTTCTTAATACATTTTCTGGTGGCAACACGGGTACGAACTAGGATTTTTATTGCATCACTGAAAGGCGAATTTATCTACCTACCTACCTATCTACCTATCTGCCTGCCTGCCTGTCTACCTATCTACCCACCCACCCCACCTGCCTGTCTAGCTACCTACCTACCTACCTACCATCCTACTTACATAAACTACATACTTAGTAAAGTAAAGGACCACGTTAACTTCTTAATACATTTTCTGGTGGCAACACGGGTACGAACTAGGATTTTTATTGCATCACTGAAAGACGAATTTATCTAAAGAGGTAGAGAAATGGAGTGGGAAGCAGTGAGTTGTGGAAAAATTGCAGTAAGATTAAGAACAACGCATACACAAACCTAGCAACCCACATACACCCAGCCATTCATACACACCCAGCCACCAACCCACTCATTAGTAAACATAAATGTGATTAAGATTTAACGATTTAACCCCCCCCCCCCCCCCTTTCCCCCCTCCCTAACAAATGGTAAGGATGGATTTAGTTAAGGAGAAATTTTGTATTACACTCCAAGGTATTATAGGTAGTAAAATAAATTACAATATCACAATTTTGATAGGTGGTTTAAATACCAAGATAGGATCAGATATCACGGTTTATGAGTCATGAAGAGATCACAGAGAATTACAAACCAGTAATGTACGAAAACTGAGAATTATTTACGAATTTTTTCTCAGAGAATCAAAATGTCATAGGTGGAAGAGTCATTGCCACATACAAGAATACATAAAGCAGCATGGGTGTCACTAGACAGATTACAGTGAATCAATATGTCAAAATGTGGAAGAGTTATTGCCACATAAAAGAATACATAAATCAGCGTGTGAGTCACTAGACAGATTACAGTGAATCAATATGTCAAAATGTGGAAGAGTTATTGCCACATAAAAGAATACATAAATCAGCGTGGTAGTCACATGACAGATTACAGCGAATCAGAGGCGATGAAATCACGCAGGTGTTTAATAGGACACACTAGAGGTCAACATGGTGCAATTGATGAGAGTGTTTGCTCTTAAACTTCCGGTGTGTTGATACCGATGTGGCAGATTCAACCCCTACACCGTTCAGTTTGATTAAAATGTTAACTCCTCGTCCTTGACTTGGGAACGTAAATTACAAGTATCTCTGAAGTCGGAGTGGGTTCGCACGATGACGAGGGACACTGGTAATAGGGAAAGCTAATCCACGCGCAAACATCAATCCAGTACACTAGAAGAAGTAGAAGCAAACGTATAGACTACGCTTGAGTTCCAAGAAAGCGAACGGAAAGAAAAGGACACATTGAGAAAACCTGTCAACAATATAATTAGAAAGCAAGTGCGCCGGAACGCACAAGTCAAACTAAAAGAGGGAGCCCTACACATACGTGGAGAAGAGAGTTAGAAACAGAGATGAATAGAATGGTGAGGTCATGCAGAAGATAGTATCAGGGAGGACAGTTTGGCATGAGACAGTTGAGAGCCTGTGCACAAATATTGGATAAAGGGCTGCCGAAGGAATAAAAACAGTAGAAATAAAATTCCCCCCTCCCCCACCCCTGCCTTATTAAAGTTTTCACGGTGCGCGGTGTGAATATTCTAATCTCTGGGCCACTCTTCCATTATTTATATAACAGCCAACTTTTGTAGACAAAAAACAAAACAAAAACCATTGCCTTTTTATGTGATTTTCTAGCCTACATCAAAACAAAACAGGACACCTTTTCTACACCTTGAAGCTTTTAGAGCAGTGGTTCTCAACTTTTTTTTGGCCCATTCACCCCTTCACCATATTTTCAGAACGCCATTCCCCCCCTTCCTATCAAAAATTTGGTGAAGGGGGCTTCACCATATTTTCAGAACGTCATTCCCCCCCCCCCCCCTTTTCATATTTCCTATCTAAAACTCCCTTCACCCCTACACAGTATACGTAAAAGTGGAAGGCAAATGTAATAGCATATACTAAAACAAGTCTAGACATCCACATAAAACATGATTTGTGGGTCTGCTTACTTTATAAAATGAATTTTAGAAGGACGAGACATACATAACTGTAAAGTATGAAGGGAAAAACTTTGTCAAGTAATCGGTTCTTGTATTAACACGATCTTGAAATGGTCTTCATCCCCCCCCCCCCCTGGAAACCATGAAATTCCCCCCGGGGGGGGGGGGAATTCCCCACCGGTTGAGAACCACTGTTTTAGAGTATATAATGTCTGCCATATATTTGTGTAATCAAATCGTCACTCGATGATTGACGCGGTAAATATCACTCACGCCGCGTTTAATTCCCTTCACATTTCCTGGTACTCGTTTTCGGTTGGTCAACTTTAGAGCACCAGTCACTTTGAAGCAATGACCCGTCTTGACGGGGAATCCAGCACATGACAATCGGATCGGCCGACAGTCGTCCTGGCCACTGTAGCCAGTTGTCCCTAGGGGGAAAGTGGAGTCAACAGGCACACTGTTTAAAATCCTTTTCCTTATTGTGGGCCTCGGCCAGACCTTTGTCTACATACCCCCTGTGAATCTTAGGTACCATGTCCCTCTCTTTCCTCTTCTTCTTCTTACCACTAAACAATACCCTTCATATTGTTTCGGAACATACCCACACAAGACTGTATTTTAACAAATGATAAAATAAAACATTTAATACAGAAATTGTCACGTGTGTGTGTGTGCACTGTTTGCGTGTGGAAATATGTAGTATTTTCTATGGTGTATGTGAGAATAGATTAGTGAGCTCAGGATCGTTCTTCATCATGTTAGGCCATGCCACATCACACCACAGTAAGTTCAGAACAGGTCTCACCGAATGTCGACTCAATCCGGACAATGGTTGACTTCTTGGAGTTAATCATATATATAGTCTGAGTAACTGTTCTCCCCCCACTGAATATGGTATACCAAAGTCCACAAGTTCAGAACCCCCGATGTATTTAATGTGTCTATAACGATCCTGGAACCTAGGAATCTCGGCCAAGTTTAAAGAAAACTTTCTGTCCTATGGCAAAATGTTGCTGAATGAATGTCTTTACTCTGCAACCTCTCTACAACCCATAGTGATGGTCACTAGACATAGTCACAGTTACTTTAAAATCACTGTTATTTCACCTCTCTACCTAATATTGTCATTATCCTTGGAGGTGCTAATCGTTTCATAAAACCAACTGTCCTGAGCACTCAATCACTGCTACACTGGACCTTTCAGGATAACACTCCTGATTTCTATGAGTTTATAATTTTTGGAACGTTATCCCATTTCCGAGGCCATTTCGTATAACTGCCCTCAGTGTGACTGCTATTTTTCTCCTCTCTCAGCTGTCCTTAATTTCTCGGGTACAGTAAAATATCACTCAGTGTGACTGGCATTGTCCACACCTCGTAGTAATACTTTCTTTCTGTTAAACAGTTGAACCTGTAGAGAATAGAACATTCTGTGAGAGAAAAACCCTATTCCAATCCACTATATGTGATTGTAGGCCAAAGGCCACTTCAGACATGTATCCTAGTTAATCCAGAACTACCCTCTGGCATCAAGGCAGAGGCGTTCGTCACATTTGGGTGATAAGGGAAAAGAAAGACCAAACGGGAAAACACAGGAGCCCCAGTAGGCCTCACTACCGGAATATCCCACCATTTACATTTCCCCTATTCCCCCAGCCATCCCATTACACTGGTCTTACCCTGCCGAGTGAAATGATATATATAAGTCTACCTTTTTTTTAAAGCTAGGCATCAGCCAGCTGCGGCCGACGCTCCTAGATTATTTTCTCCCCACACTATCACTACGTTCCAGTCATAACTCTATTTATAAATAAACTACCTTATGCTAGTGTTCCGAGTTTGAATTCACAATTCACAACATGAAAAACAATGTCCCTTGTTTCCAGAAAACATGAGGACACTGTGAATCCATTCTCCATTCGAATTGGAACACACAAACACTCCCGTTATCTGTAATTCGTAAACAGACAGAACACAGATTCCGTCAACTCCCCACAACTAAAATGTTGCACGAGTGACGTCACTCACGTGACCGGACTTCAATCAAGAAAGCACCGCCTCCCCCTTCTCCATTTTCCTGAGATCTGGGCAAACAGAGTGCCGACTTCCCTTTGATGCCGGGCAGGGCAACATGCCGCCAATTGTCTTTTGATCTCGGGAATTCTCCTGGAATCCCGGTGGTGTCTGAAATGGGGAACATATTTCCCCACATCAAATAGTTGTGGCGCCTAGCAACGGCGGTTTTCAGGCCTTTCATCAATCTGGATCGAAATCCTTCATTATTATGTGACAGCCACCCAGCTGCAGCGGTTCCCAATCTGTTGTTCTGGTGTTTGTTTCCTTGATCCAACATATTCCAGTACCTCTCAGAGTCTGTCATTTAGTTCACGAGTGCAGCATTCTCGGACACTCCTGCGTGTTGTCGCTGGAGCGCCGAATTCGTGATCTGTGCGATGCTTTCGGCAAGCCATTCTGTGGAAAGAGTCCGAGCCTTATAGGATAAAACCCTCCGCAATTAAGACGATCCTCTCGCCTTTATACCCCTTGTTTTCCCTCCCACTTCATTAAAAAAACAAAAACAAACTAGAACGCAAAAACAAGTCAGTTTATTCTACCTCATTGAATAACCGAAGTAAATATGAAGACATCACGTAATTAAATAAAACCTCAAAATGGCACCGCAGTCAGATACACGATTTACGGACCACTGGAACATCAAGTCGAAACAGGCAAAACTATTTTAGGACAGCGCATATTATGAAACTGGAGCTGAGATCTTAGTAAGCTTCTGTCTACAATTTGCACAACACAATTATTTTCGAAAACATGTTTTCGAGTACAATGCCTATAGCAGGCGGCAAGACGATAATCTCATGAAAGGTTCACATTTTCTTTTATTATTACAGGTCACATAATACTAAAATTGAGAGTGTCGACTTTATTGCACCGGTTTTGTGCAATAAGACAATGTCCTTGAAAGTTAGAAAAAAACAGTTCCTGCATGTTACAAAGAACCAGTTTTATCATAGGCTGCGAATCATGGACAATTAGTAAACAGGCGAAAACATCAATGGAAGACTTGGAGATGGGGTTTTATAGAAGAATGCTGAAAAATAAATAGGTCAGCCAAAATGAGAAATAAGGACGTTCTAAGGAAAACTGAGCCGCAAAGACAACTTATCACAAATATCATAAAGAAACAAATCTTTCTTTTATTTGACCGCGTTATTATAAGACAAAAACTGGAAAATGTTGTGACAACCGGAAAGGTTTGCTGAAAGAGAGATAGTGGAAGACAGCAGAGGGAGAAGATTCTTGACAGTTGTGTGCCAAGGCACGGAAGGGAATCAACACATGAATTAATCCATGCCGTCGGAGATCGCAATTTGTTGAGAGGCATGATCGCCCATTCCAGCCGCCAAGCACTGGATGACGGTGATAATACTAAAATCGAAAGGGTCGACTTTATTTCACCGTGTTTAACCCGATCAGGCTCGCTCTCACTCTTTAGAACGGCAAACCGCCTCCAGCGAGCATCGCACGCAGCTCAAACTCCGCAGCTCTAGCGATGACTCTCGTGAGTCTGCGGAAAAGTGCACTCATGATCTGAATCGGACATACTCCGGGGAACGAACCCATTACCTCCAGAATGCAATACGGACGACTTAATTGTCATGTAATGAACCAGGGATGCGTTATAGATCATGGTGGCTACTGGACAGATCGGCTATGGAAGAAGCAGAGCCAGACCAAGAGAAATTGGCCTTGGTGGCTGTCGTCGATGTCATGGAATAATGTCATCAACAGAATTGATTCAGAACACCAAGGGCCAAGATCGGTGAAGGACATGACCGTCAACGCCATTATGTAACGCTCGTTATGATAAGGATGATTACTGAAAGTGAATGGGGAAAAAAAACATATACTGATTTGTCTACTGGTGTAGAGAGACATGAAGGCTAACGCCACTTCGCAAGGCACATAATGATGATGATTACTGAAAGTGAATGAAAACATATATTAATTTTTCTACTGGTGTAGAGAGACACGAATGTTTACGCTTCTTCTCTAGCACATATTGATGATGATTACTGAAAGTTAATGAATTATTTATTGGTCTACTGTGGGACACAGAGCCGCTGATGTGTGATGATCGAGAGTCACACTGACAAAGGTCTTTCTTCACCTATACATAGGTCATCATGGCCAGACAATACTTTGACTATAGAAAGAATACTCGACTATGATCTCTACTGCGTGTTCGTCGCGTCGTCATTCGCAACTGCGAGTGCTGTCAAGACAAGTCACCTGAACAAGTCAAGAAGCCTGATACGGGGGAAAATGGCACGTTGCAAGAACACCAAAAGACACGTGGCAACCAAGATGTGCAGCGTGGGAGCCGACAAGAAGACGAGCGGAGAGAATCTACCTGCGAGCTGCAGCAAACAACAAGAACCTCAAGCAAACTCTATCACGAAGCTACCACGAGGAAGGACGACGACAACCCACCACAAACAAGAGCCAAACCTACTGAGAAGCAGAGAGAGGAGAAAGACACCAGAGTCGGAAACACCGACTTACCGACAAGCAAGTGGGTTGTCAAGCGTATCCAAGTGGAGCTATCAGACGAAGAAATTCTGAAGCAGCTACGAGAAGAGAATCTTCACATCCGATTCTTGAAGGCGGAGCGGCTCCTCACCTACTCCAAGATACCTACAACCTTGGCAGTGGTGACGACGGAGGGCAGCGAAATGCCGACCACAGTTTCAACCAACAAGAAAATACAACAGCCAGAGAGATTCATCCCAAGAGTCAATCAGTGTTCCAGATGCCAGAGGATCGGCCACAGCAGAGCAGCATGTCGCAGTAAGACGGAAATCTGCCGGTAGTGCGCCGATCACCACGCCTTCAAGGAGTGTCCGCTGGCCAAGCTGGACACGGACTTCCGAGCACCCAACAACAAAAGAAAGTGCGCCAACTGCCTGGGCAAGCATGGAGCAAGATACTTAGGCTGTCCGTACCTTCAAAGACACAGAGACGTCTTAAAGTTCGCCATCAACACAAAGACACCATATAAGGACGCAATGCGGAGGTGCGATACAGCCGCGGGTATATCACAAGCTGAAAGAGATCAACTGCAAAACCAGATAGACGAGTTGAAGAAGCAAGTCAAGGCACTTATGACGCCGACTCCGACCAGCGACAATGAGAAACTGCTGGCTGAAATAAAGGAGATCCATCAAAACATCAAGCAAGAAGTGGAACATATGGCACTGATAAAGAAGGAGAACGAAGAAATCCTACAAACCATTAAACAAGAGCGAGAACTACAGAAAGCTGAAATGGAACTTTTCCAAAACAAACCAACAGAAGCCATACAAGAAACCACAGAGAAACCGCAAGATGAAAACCAAGAGACCGAGCCTGAACCGCAAGCTAAACCGGCAGCCCGACCACGACGCCCAAGACATCCAAGGGGAAACCAATATCTCGCCAGACACCCGAAGAAAACCGAGATGAGCACCCTGAGGACGGCATGGAGAGGCCCCGGGGACCTACCTTGGAGGAGTTGCTAGAATCGGCACAGGAGCAGGCAATTGAAGAGGAACTCGCGAACAAGGAATTCAGAATCCGCTGGGAAGAAAAAGAAAAGAAGAAGCCCAAGAAACTCAGAAGGCAACCGATACAATACCCAGATAGAATCTATGACTGTGAGACCGGATTCAGGTACTATATAGATGACGGAGAGATCATCCCATGGCTGTCCACGGAGGAAGACTGCGAAAGAAAACATAAACTCTTTATCGAAAATGAAAACAGGCGCAAGAAGGAGGAAAATGACAACATCGAAAAGCTCCTACGAACAATACACAAAAAAGGAGGCAAAAAGACCAAATAAAAAATCCTTATAAGGACTGCACCTAGCCAATCCAGACGAGCCAGTAGCCAGCACCAACAAAGAAAACTACAAAAGGAGACGGGCACAAAGGACAGCCGCCGACCAAACCCCCAGCTGACGTCACAGACACAAACGCTTACGCAACCGGTCCTAGGGAGGACTACTCGTAAGAGAGCACAAAACAAGAAACAGGGCTGAAATCCCACAAAAACTACGGCTCTCAACAATAACCACCGCTGAGGAAGCAGGTTAGACGAGATCGAATTTGGAATTTTTTTTTTCGAAAATTGGAATTGGAATTGAAATTGATCTCTACTGTGATGAAGGGAGAATCTACGACTATCTCTGCTGTAATGAAGGAAGAATCTACGATGATCTCTGCTGTGATGAAGGGAGAATCTACGATTACCTCTGTTGTGGTGAAGCGATAATCTACGATGACCTCTGTTGTGGTGAAAGAAAAATATACGATGACCTATGTTGTCATGAAAGGAGAATCTACGATGGATTCTGTTATGATGAATGGCGGATCTGCTAAGATCTCTGCTGTGATGAAGGGAGAATATATAATGATCTCTGCTGTGAGGATCTACTATTATCTCTGATGAAGGGAGAATCTATGATAAACTTAGCTTTTATGTACTGAGGATCTACTATGATCTCTCCTGCGATGTAGCGAGGGTTGACTATGATCTCTGTTGAGATGAAAGATCTACTTTGATCTCTGCTGTAATGAAGAGATTATAGGCAATGCTTGTTGCTGTGATGAAGGAAAGATCGACAATGGACTGTGCTGTTATGAACGGTTGATCGACTGTGATGTCTTAACCTATGACTAAGTAAGAATCTATTATGGGCTTGGCTCTGATGTGGTCTACTGATGATTGCACTTTTCAAGCTACGGGACTGAATTAAAGACAGTATTTCTACACTGGGTTTATCAATAGGTAGACAATCAACACCCATGTTTTGCATCCACCGTTTGGAAAACCCACTAACATGCCCTGAATGAATGTGTTGTTTGCCTACTGTGATATACTTCATTATCACAAACGTAACATGCTATAAATATTTCCCGTCGACAATTAAAGCCTGAACACCGCAATAGGATCGTTTGTTCCACAATTGTACTATCCAAGATTTAATATAACCCATTTGCAACAGAAAACGTGGACCGGAAAAGCCAGCGTATAAATACAGCACGCAAAGCTGACACGGCCTGTTTGTTTACCAGCCCAGCCAAGGGAAAATGAGAGATTCGATGAGCGGATGGAGTGATAGTCTCTTCAAAATCAACTTACCAAAGATAACTTAGTCTTAGTTAGGAAGATGAGGACCAACATCATCCCACGACATCGCATTTGAACAATCTGAATCCTGTCACCGAAGTGTTTGGAAGAAATTCATTTAACATGAAAGGTGAACAGAAATGTTTTTTTAAATATTAGATTAGTTTGTGAGTTTTTTTCCCAGAAGAAGAATTGGTAAGTCGACTTGTTGAACCCATGTGGTGGGTTCTTAAAAAATTAATTTAGTAGAAACTAAATTATAATATATCTAATTGTTATAGTTTATAGATAAACTATACATTAAGAATAACCATAGGAGTTTTATTTTTCTCCTAGTTAAACAATTGATTTAATGTATAAAACATTAGACACAAGTTGTACATTTTATTTCTTAAGGTAAACTCAGTCAGTAGTGATTTAGAGTAGTGAGTAACTTAAGATGTAAGAGAACTCAGAATCCTTAGTGCAGTGGTAAGGACACTATTTTACATGTGCCCACACTGGTAAGAAGAAACTATTTTAAATGTGTAAACACTGGTAAGTCAAACTAGTGTAATGTGTATAGTCAAGTAGATTTGAGCACATGCAAAGATAAGTAGTTTGTCTTATATTTCATGAACACATGGGAGCCAAATAGAGTCCTATAGTGAACATAATTATATGTGTTGAATAAAAGCACCCATGTGGTGAGTCAAATGTATTTTCAATGTTGTAAACATATGGAATATTTGTGCCACACAATAATACTTAGTTAACCGGCATGCTAGAATGGTTAAGATTCATAATGCCTGAATGTGGATTGAGTATGTCACATAAATCTATGAGAGCAGGGGGGGGGGGGACTCATGTGTATTTTCATTATTGCTACACATGAGGAAGTGTATTTTGAGAATCTCATAATTACGTCTAATGATCACATAAATCTATGTCATTGCTGAGAGCATGTCTGTGAGGATTAATGTGCGATTTTATTATTGTTAAATAGATGTGAATTTATCATTTGGTAACAACACATCAGTATGACTATTCATCATCCAGGAAATATTATAATTTCTGAGGAAATATGAGCATGATTGAGACTCTAATGTAATAGTCATAGTGGTTGAAATCTGTGAATTTATCATGTGTCAAGCACAGACAGATACTAATTGTCATTCCTACAGATATGATGTGTCTGATGAATGATTGTGAAATGAGAGATTTCATTGTGATATCAATGATGTTAATCATTTTAAGTTATCATTGGGAAATCACATAAGTATAATTACCTACCTTACATGCAAGGATGAATGATGTTAGATGAGAGAATTGATCATCCATGCACATATGAATGATGTCTGATAGATGAGAGAATTGATCATCCATACATATGAATATTATGTTTTAGAATGAGTGAATGCTGCAAAGGAGTATAAGCTAACAATCAATCTCATGATGGAAGGCAACTATGATGTGTAATGCCATTTCTATCACCAGAGAACTTGTTCGGCATAACCCATAAACTGAATAATAATTTAGTACACTCCGACGCATGAAAACACATTGTATTAAATATCACTTATCGTACAATCATCTCAGTTTGTGCGCTAAGCACGACACAAACCATATCATACATTACGCATACTACAAGCATCTGGTTTTGTACCTTGAGCAAAATCGCACTTTGTATTTCATGTCACTCCTGTTAACACATATGGTCTAGTGTAATGATAATAATGTAATACAATGATGCTGATGATGACTGTAGTGTAATGATATTAATGTAATCATGATGATTTTGATAATAATAGAATGATGTAATGATTATAATGAGCATGATGATGATGATAATGATTATAATGAGCATGGTGATGCTGAGAAATGAATTACAATCTTAGTATAGAGACGGTGAAGAGGAGGGAATATACTCGCCGTAAAACTTTGGACTAGAAAAGAATTCACCTGAATACTATGCAAGAATGGGTACCATAATGTACTTATATTGCATATAAACAAACACTCATTACAATGGGGGATGGTTTTTAAAAGCCCTTAATGTATGAGACCCTTTTTCTGGAATAGAAAAAGATGAAGAGCATTAACTAGGTACAGAATAGGATGGGAAACATAGTTGTCAATTCCAAATCAATCAAGGTATTACTTAACCGGTAGATCTGAGGATAGGCATAGGTGAGGATGAAACTGCACATCTACTAGTCTAAACCTTGAACACCATATAATGGAAGATTGAATGGAGAGCAACCAATTATGTTGTGGATAACTATTTGAGAGCACCAAGACTCCTTACCTTCCACTGTTTATTTTCCTAGGATAACAATTCTTTTAGGTATTTTCTTTGTGATGTTCTTGAGAAAAATATAGAACATTTCAGTTCTGATGTTCATATTGATGATATCTTTAGATTTATGATGGATGCTAAAATTTCAGGCAGTGGTCATTATCCAGACCTGACTTTGTGAATGCAGCACTTTGTGAAAATAGTAGTAGCAACTTGACTGAATGCAGTAGCCATTTAACTGAGTGCGGCAGCTGAGATAGTGAGGCCAAATACCATTCCTGCCAATTTTCACCATCCTTCCAGGACAGGTATAACATATCCTTTAGTCTAGGTAAAGTGGGGAGAAAACCAGTGAGCCATAATAAATCTAACCGGGGAAAAAATAGAAGAACACTCAAGAATATAGTCTACACGGACTGAATGCTACCGAGATCCAAAAACTGGATGGGAGACCAACCAGGGTGTACCCAGTTTCTTCAACAGATTATAACTAGGCCAGCAGAAGAGGCCTAATAATTATAATTAAGAACGAATACAACACTGAGAACAATGTATGATACAGCGGCACAGCCAGGAGATAGATAATTAGTTAGAGATGAATATGTAAATAATCTTGTAATTATACTGCATTGATTATTGTATGTTATTACAGGTATAATCAATAGCTCCATTTATATATATATAATAAATGATGAAAATTACGGGTTATTTTCTCTTTTGAGAGTTCTCTTGTCATAGTAAAATTGTTGTAAGCAATTACCCTAGATTAATTATTTAGTTGGTAGAGGAGAAGCACCAGACTGCTGAACACATTATATGATACTGGTGATATACCTTCTGAATTATGTAACTCTGTATTTATTGCAATCCCAAAGAAATCAGGAACCTTGGAATGTAATCAACATAGAACAATTAGTATAATGAGCCACATCACAAAGATTTTGCTACGAATTATCATGCAAAGAGTGAGGAAGAAAATACAACCTGAAATAGGGGAAGAACAATGTGGGTTTGTAGAAGGAAAGGGTACAGTAAATGATGTGTATATGCTTCGAACAGTTATTGAACGTGCTATGGAAGTAAACAAGGATATACACCTTTGCTTTATTGACTACACAAAGGCTTTTGATAGAGTTAGACATGTCAACATGGTAGATATGCTTGCAGATCTACAAATTGATGGGAAAGACATTAGACTTATAAAAAACATATATTGGAAACAACAAGCTGCCATAAGGATTGATAATGAAGTGGGACAATATCAACCTATTAAGAGAGGTGTTAGGCAGGGATGTGTAATGTCTCCAGATCTTTTTTCCCTATACATTGAAAATATTTTCAGGAATGTAGAAGATATAAATGGAATCAGCATTGGAGGACGAAACATCAATAACATTAGATATGCAGATGATACAGTATTGATTGCAGACAATGCACAAGATCTACAACAATTAGTAGATGCAGTTGTTGTACACAGTGAGCAGCTGGGGTTGGAATTAAATTATAAGAAGACACAGATTATGGTCGTCGATAGGAAGAACGAAATACCACAATGTAATATACAAGTAAATGGGAATATTCTTCAACAAGTGAATCAGTACAATCATCTCGGAACAGTCATAACATCTGATGGGAGATGCCTTGAAGAGATTAGAACAAGAATCGCCATGGCGAAAGTAGCCTTTAGCAAGATGAAAAACATTCTGACCAATAAAAAGATGTCAATTGAAACGAGAAAAAGAGTGTTGAGGGGATACATAGAGCCTGTTCTTTTGTATGGATGTGAAACTTGGACAATGTGCAGTCAAGCTGAAAAACATCTGATGGCTGCAGAAATGTGGTTTCTGGGGAAAATGCAAAGAATACCATGGACAGACAGAAAAACACATGATCAAGTACTACAGGAGACAAATGAAAATCGTAAACTGATTATAGAAATCAGACGTAGACATTCAAAATTGTTTGGACATGTTATGAGAAGAAATGGATTGGAGAACTTAGTGACAACTGCCAAGATTGAAGGGATCAGACCAAGAGGAAGACCGAGAGGTAAATACTTGGATGGCTTGGTCACATGGCATGGACGAGACAGGAACACTGAGCTGATCCACGACGCTGGTGATCGAGTGAAATGGCGAGTCATAACCGCCCACGCTTTCCGGCACGGCACGGCACATGATTGATTGATTGAGAGGAGAGGCAAGGAACCACCCTTAAGAACATTTGGGATACTCAGCAAAAATTTCATTGTTTTTCTGGAGGTACTCCTTGGTTATCTAAAACTCTATTTAATGGTCTAAAATCATTGAGCCAGTAACAGCTAAATTAATTTTAACGGACAGGATCACATTGAGAAAGAGGATCTGAGGATCCTTTATCTCTTTGGGGTTGAGCCATCAACTATTTATCCGACACCTAATAAGATGGGTCTAAAGCGACAATATACCCCATTTCTTCAAGTCGAACCCCTTGAATTGACGCTGTTCTTTGACAACAGTAGCAACAACGGCAGCAACAATTAATAGCTGTAATTGATAGTTTAGTAAAGCACTAACTGTTATTTTCTCTCAGCGTAAATCGATAATTCATCACAGCTTTTAAAAATTGTATTTTATTTGTTTTAGGGTAATGCTAGAATCTAATTTCTCATAATGTTAATTGCTATTTAAAAACTGTTATTTGCTCATGATTGTTGTCTTTTATATTTCACGCTGGTTGTGTTTTACGCTAAATACTTGCAACTCAAAAAGTGGCTTTAATTATTAACTTATTCTTTCACTTTCCCTGGAGTTGTTACATCCACATGGCTAGTTACCCCATTTTTCATCTTATGCTCTTGATTAGTCCCCACTTAACACTGATTGCTCCGTAATGCTGTACAAACATGTGTTCATGTTAATGGTTTAAGTAATCCAGTAACGTAGAAACAATCTTGTAATACAATAATAATATTGACAATAGCTTTCTTCTGCGCAGTCCTCCAGATGGTTACTTACAAATTACAAAGTGCAGCCATTATTCCACCCACACAAGTCCTGCTATATCAGTGGTTCTCAATCTTTTTCGGCCCATGCACCCTTCACTATATGTTCAGAATACCATTCTCCCTTTCGTATTTCCTACCTATAAATCCCCCCCCTCCTATTTTTTTAAAACTCGGTATACTTAAAAATGGAAGCTGAATTTAATAACACATACTAGAACAAGTCTAAACGTCAACATAAAACGGGATTTTCGGGTCTACTTAGGTTATAAAACGAATTTCAGAAGGGCGAGAAGTACAGAACCGTGAAGTACGGAGGGAAAAACAATACCAAGTAATCGGTTCGTGTATTAACGTGATTTAGAAATAATCTTAACCCCCCCCCCCTCCACTCCCCCACCGGGAAACCCTAAAATTTCCCTCGGGAGGGGTAGGGGAATTCCCCACCAGTTGAGAACCACTGTGATTTATGACTGTAAGGTGACACCATGTACAGCAGACAATGAAACAGACCTTCAAGATTCAGTATATATTATTTAAACAGTCAGAAAACCTGGCTTGGTGGTTAGTGAGTGCCAATAAAGCGGTCCGGATTTAATTCCCAGATTAGGTAGCATTATTTTTGTACGATCCAGCCTCATAAAAATGGTTACCGGACTTTTCAGACCTTCTGGTAATTAAGGGGGAGAACTGGCGTCGAAGAAGAGAACTAATCACCACATCTCATTTATTGTGGTCTACAATATGTGAAGTACTACCACTACACACCCATCGGCATGAACTGATATGAGTCTACACAGTGAACAGCTAGGTTTATAATAAATTGTAAGACAGAAGAAATAAATACGACTTTCCAACATCCACGTAAAGAAGAAAGATTCTTAAACGGGTAAACTGTTTAAAGAAAGTTTTGCGCAGTCATAAGAATTGCAAGATTATAGAGTAAGAATGGCCATGGAAAACTAAGATGATTACTAAGTTCAAAAATATCCCCAAGAACATGAAGATGTCAAATGCGTTAATAATATAATTTCTAAAGAGTTTTACTGAGTTTCGAATGAAATATGCGTGTGGCATGTGGACAATAAGCAGACAGATTAAAAATATCAGATAGAAGAAGAAATTTGATGTCTACGGAAAATAGAAAAAAAAGTTGGGGGGGGGGGGGGGGGGGGGGGGAACGAGAACATTTATTATGAAAATAAAAGATTAATTTTTTTTCAAAATTAACAATTAGATACTAATGCAAGCTATGAGACGAGATACACGTGATAACTGAGCAACAACTGGCTATCTTGCGAGGGAAAAGGATAAAATGAAGACAAAGAGATACATTTTTTCATGCCTTGTCAAATGGTATAATCTGGGACAATACACGATTGCCTTTGCTTTTCAGAGTTGCACATAGATATGACAATGGTGATGATGCTTGCTTGTGTTCGTTGGCTTGAGCTCCAACGCGAAGTCCTGTATGTCAGATGAAGGCATCCAACATCAGTGTGATGTCATAAAGGACCTGAGGTTTGCGTGAGTATCCGTTGTCCCATGTCTGGCTTATTGGTGAGCAGACCGATGGTTCCTCGCCGTACAGGTAGACATCCTCCGACTTCGGAGGAATCGGCGATCCTACTGACTTTAGCTAGGACCCCGAAGAGACCTGTTGCCCAGAACGCTCGGCGAGGACGCGTCAATAGGTCTTGGCCAGCCAGTATATAACCCGGCCCTGGTGCCTTGAAAACACCTCTGCGTCCCGCTTAGTATTATACGATTCAGCAAGCAAGTAAGCAAGATATGACAATGATGATGATGATGATGCTGATGATGATGTTGCTGATGATGATGATGATGATGATGATGATGATGATGATGATGATGATGAGGAATAAGTGCTTATTATTATCTGATCATGATAGCACATTTTATTAGGGCTGGGGCATACTAAAATGGTAGTGGTATAACCAATCTTCAGCTTGCATATATCTCTAACATTCTCACATTTCCTCTTGTTTTTAGTATTGGAGACTTAACCTCATCATCATCATCATGTGCCCTGCCCAATGGTGTAGGTGTTTATGTCTCTTCACAGATCTCGGTCTATCGTATTCTGGATCACCTCTGTTGCTATTCTTTCACACCATCGTCTCAGTCCATCAGTTATCATTTCTCATGGTCTGCATCTGCCTCTTTTTTTCTTATATCTTTTCAGTTATTACCATATTCACTATCACATGATCAAAGAAAGCTGTGTGTGTTTTTTTCTTATCGTTGTTTACAATGTTCTAGATTCATTAGCTTCTTTCGTGTAATTGTTGTTAGTTACTATGGCAGTCCCAGGGATTCGTAGGATTCATACCAGTAACCACGAGTCTCTTGCTTCTAAGTTCTTGCTAGTTCAGTGGTTCTCAACCTTTTTTGGCCCGTGGCCCCCTTAACCATATTTTTAGGATGTCATTCCCCCCTCACCATATGTTTAGAACGTCATTACCCCCCCCCCTTTCGTATCTCCTCCCTAAAAATTCCCCCTGCTCCTACACAGTATACGTAATAATTGAAGCTAAATTTAATAGCACATACTAAAACAAGAATAGACATCTACACAAAACGTGATTTGCGGATCTACTTACGTTATAAAATGAATTTCAGAAGGGTGATACGTACATAACTGTAAAGTATGAAAGGAAAAACAATATCAAGTAATCGGTTCTTGTATTCACGCAGTCTAGAAATAATCTTAATTCCCCCCTGGAAACCCTAAAATTCCTCCCTGGGGGTGGGGGTGGGTGGGGGGTGGGATTCCCAACCGGTTGAGAACCACTGTGCTAGTCTCTTCATTTGCGTTCCATGATTCTCTGCCATAGAGCAAAACAGGTTCTGTATTGCATTTAGGTACTATTTTCTTACATTTAATGATAGTGACCTTATACTTTTCTTAAATGCAGTTTTAGCTCGCCCTATTCTCCTCTTAATAGCTATTGTGCATCTTCCATCTGATATTATAATTGCACGTAGGCATTGAAATTAATCTATGCGGTTAAGCATTTTCCATTCTATTTTTATCTCACATGTTGGTGTCACCTTTTTCTTGATGTAACCATTGTTTCTGTTTTCTTGATATTGAAAGAGGGTCCATTTATTTCTTCATAGTTGCTCCCTTTAATTCCCATTTTAATTGCTGCTACTTAGTTAAATAATATGTATGCATATCCTTTACAGGACATCGCTGTCAATATCAGCATCTTTCAGCTGATTGTTGATTTCTTGGCAAGATTACGCTCAGTAGTAGTTTGCCATTGCTTTCTGATCGACCGGCTCACATACCCCGTAAGTTACCAATGCGGTTAGAACCGCATTCTCGCCGTCGTCACGTTACTCACGAGAGTATACGGGATTACAGAGAAAGTCGCTAACCTCTAGGCCAGGGAGACCGGCTGCTACTTGTTACCAGTAAATATTCTTTATATTTCTTAGATCTTTCCCATCAATGTTGATATCTTCTAACATTTTAATAAATTGATCATGTGTTTTTTTTAAAATCACATTCCGTGGTATAATCTATAAAGCAAAAATGTATGCCTTTCTGTGTCTGTATTGATCTTTCTATTAATGAACATTGTATTGTTTGAACCTGTTCCTTCCTCAAAACCATCCTGCTCTTGGCCAATTTCTTCCATGGTCTTCTTCAACTGCTGCTGCACACATCCAGGTTTACCATCACACATCATGTCAGCATAGGAGGAAGTCTCCGTGGCCATGCTGGCTGCGTCGCGCTTCGACGGTTATGGGTTTGATTCTGGCCTACGTCGTTCTGTTCACGAGTGCAATGTTCTCGGATATTCCTGGTAGTCGTCGCTGGAACTACAGAGTCTTGTATCAGGAGCGTCCACAACGCAGTGGTAGTTTGGCACTCGGCGTATCCTTGGCATAGATTTATTTCCTTCCAGGATATATGAGCTCCATTAACCTATTTTGTTTTTACACTTATTTTATTCTCTAAAGCCAACACTTTTACCAGGTGATGTTTGCATTTTAGAGTAATCACAATAATAATAAGAAAGATCGTGGAAATAAATCTCAGCAGACGCTAAGAGCACAGTCGGATAAAAACCCATCCTCCACATGAGAGCGTATATAAATTTCAGACTTTCAGTTAAATTTGTGTTCGTCGAAACCTTTATAATGCGAAGTGACAATTAGCCATTTTCCTGCAAGAAAGCCCTCAGAATTGAAATACTTTTATGTTTATAAAATATTGACAAAAACATCGTTTGAAATATCGGGGTTACGTATATGTTGAGCGCTGAACATGGCAAATATAAAATGGATTAATGTTTTTATTATGGTTTCAGCATAAATGTAGCAATGGCTCGGAGTCGAAGCTAAGCATACGGTATTACTGAATTTAACAAAATATTAATAATTTCTCGCATTTTGGGTCATGGCTGATTTCATACCCACGCAGACACACTAAAGCATATATATATATATATGATTCTGTGCCATGCCGGTAAGAGTGGGCGTTCACGATTCAGCATCTCACAAGGTCACCAAAGACATGCGTCAGGTCTGTGATCTTGTCTGGATTAAGCCGCGTGGCTAACCCATCCAGGAATATATCTCTATGCCTTCCTCTTGCTCTTTTCCCAACAGTCTTGCTAGTTGTCGAAAATGTGTCATATAGATTTCTCCTCATAAAGTGACCAAAGAGTCTTGACTGTATTCGTTCAATTTCTCTGATGAATTCAAGGGTTTCATTTGTTTCTTGAAGGGATATCTCATAACTATTTATTGCTCAATTTGCTATTCTTTTCCTTAGAATATACATTTTCATTGCCATTAGATGTTTCTTAGCCATTTCGTTTATTGTTCATATTTTGCATGACTGACTGACTGCCTGACTGACTGACTGACTGACTGACTGACTGGCTGGCACCTTGCCGTGGTGTGTAAAATGGAGTTATACCTCTCCATAACACAAATCCTGGGCTGAATTTAGAGACAATGTGTTGCCCATGCAGCGTGATCCCTCTCTCGGCCTGTCTAGTTTACTCCAGAGGAAAGGTAACACCAATACGTCTGGTGTTACAGGATAAGCTGCAGAAGCTGCCGGATAAGCAAAGCAATACTTTAACTGTCCGCCTATCGGTGCTTCCATCCTTGACCAGTTGCCGACCAAGGCTTAGGGCTTGTTCTGCCCTGCCATGACATTTAGTCTTTAGGTCGCGTTTCCTCGCATTAGCACATGTATTCATATGATATTACCAGGTGAAATACCTAGAATTCTTTTGCCAAGCTTCTGGCTCATTACATCCGATTTATACTTCCAAATGTTCAGATTTGCTTTCTCTAGACTTTGACTGTCCCCAGTCTATCTGCCAGGTAACAGGTTTGTGTATTGCTTTGTCTGGTTCCCGCTCTTTGACCTGACGGATTTGGGAGGCCCGACAAGTATCTGCGATACAGTCAACATAGCTCTCGCGCAAGACTTCTTTTGCCATGGTCATGAGCTTCTTCGTCTTCGTTTGTCCGTTATTTATTGTTTTGGACGTAATTGCGTTGTGTCAGTTTACTGCAGGGCTGCGATTTACGCACCTTTCGGCCGACACATCCGACTTCTATCTGCGTTTGTTGACCAGTTTAGCCTTCGCAGTTTTTCCAAGTTCTAAGTCCTTTCCACGGTCAATGGGTGTTACCATCATGTCTAACCACTGTTCACACACACTAGCCCGTTGAGGGCAGTCGTATGCATGTCGTTAGGCCCTCAAGGGAAGGCAGGGACAGACAATGGACATTGTCCACGGTCCAAAGAGACTTCCATAAATGCAGAGTCGACACGTGATGCTCTGATACTGGGCTCACTCAAGGAATTGTCACGTCCTGCACAGGGTTGCTTAATCTCTCTTCTGTATATGGAGCTGCCCTTGCATATCAGGCTGTATCTTCGGGTGTCACATGATTGCAGCTCGCAGATTTTGGACTTTGGTGACGCCCACAAGTTATGTTTGAACCAAGCTATCTTTTAGTAGAACTATCGGTTGCTTACTGCATGTCGTGGACGTTTGAACCGAGCTGTCATGTAATAGGATTTTCGTTCGGTGCACATATGAACCGGTAATCTTGTATGAATTTATTCTTCTTCTTCTTCGTTCATCCGGAGTGGGTTTTTTTTTCCAGATTTTATTGCGGTGTGTCCGGTTATGTGCCCTTAGGCCAACACATCTGACTTTAGCGGGCGTTTTTGCCGGTTAGCCTTCCCTGGTTGGTAGAAATTTGATGGACATTACTTTGTCAATTTATTAGGGTTCACGTTAGGTGGACATAGTGCACCCAAGATTTGAGAATGTACTGATGATTGTCAGATGAGATTCTGATCACTGCTTCTCTAGAAGCCACCAACACCGAGATTCCCTGCCAGTTCGGTTAAGGCCAATGATGGCCATTACTGTAGAACGTGGACTATGGCGGAAGTCTTACAAAGGGTTCCGTGAAATCAGCACAGATCTCGTCGGCGCCCGATGTGTAGTACAAGTTATCCCAGTATATGCATCACAGCGGTCTGAACATACCCTCGTGCCTGTCACCGAAGTCACCACGCCTAAGTCATGTTTTAATCTCTACAAGTCATCTTTCATCATAAACTGGCACTCGTAACTCTTCAATGCTATGTTTATTGATATTATAACGAGGATAATCTCATTTATATTCTTGTGTCTTGCCCAAAGATTTATTAGAAACAATTATAGAACAAACTGGAAATTAGAGCATCTAGATCATCAGAAAGATGGTGAATACTACCAACTCAACTGAAAAGAACAAGTTACAATCTTCAGACTACGGACAGGTCAGAACAGTCTGAAATTCCACATGTTTAATAAACTAAAGATAGGAGACACTGATGGATCTAACTGTGGAACTGGTAAAATGACAGCTAAACATTTGATGCAGGAGCGTCCAAAATATGCAGAACAGAGAAAACAGAGAAAAGAATTTTGGCCAACATCCACTCCATTTGAGGGTAAACTCTATGGAGATGTCAACAAGCTTAAGTTGACTGCTGCTTTATCTGCATTTATTCACACCGACCTGGACGGAGAACAAAGAACTGTAAGTGTGTTGCCCAATGTTTAAACCTTCGACATATACCTTTCGCCCGCCTCCCTGGCGAAAGTGTTAACGACTTTTTCCGTAATCCCTTATATCCACGCGAGGAACACAGCTGCGTGACATTCGGCAGCGGATCGCGTCGCGTTGGTTACTTACGTGGTATGTGAGCCGGTCGCTCAGAAAGCAATGGCAAACTACTGAGCGTAATCTTGCCAAGAGAATCAACAATAGCTGATAAATGCTGGTGTTGACTGCAACGTCCTGTAAGGGATATGCAATTTTACAAATATATATATATATATCGGTGTTCGCTCGCCTCTCTTGTCTAGTACCTCCAGCATCAAGCCCATGTGAAGCTGGTGTGTCTGCTCCTCCGCTGTTATTGATATTTCCCAATAACTTGCACTTGTCTTTTCTCTACTAATTTGTTACTTGCTCTAGTAATACCTGCGCCTATTGATACTTTTTTAAAAATGTTTTCTTGTCAGTATCAGTACAGGGAACCACCACTTTTCACGCCATGGGGTGTGGGGTATTTAATGGTAGCCGCATATAATTAGAACAGCTGGCACTCGGTGGCTGTCATCGTCGGTCTTCTTTACTCCCCAGAACATTTCCTGGTACCGATTGTTAGGTTTGGTCGACCTGAGATCAATTAAAATAATTCGAATCGGCTAAGGTGTAAGATGCGGATCGAACCCAAGACCACCGACACGACAGGAGAAGGTCTAGCCGCCACACTACCGCTGCACCCCGAAGAGCTAACATATCATACCTAATATAAAGCATCTTCCACGGGATTACTTTTACCTGTTTAGCAAGTACTTTATTTCGTGGATATACGAGCATGTATAAGATTTTGTGTACAACCTTCAGCCTCCACACAGGACACAGAATGTTGAAATACTATATACTTAATAAACTAAAGATAGGAGCTATACCTGTTGAACTGGTTACAATAACAAATAAACAATTCGCTGCAGAAGTGTACAACATATAGAAAACCTTGAAAGCTTACACTCGCTACATTTCAAGACAAACTCTGTAAACAAGCTAGCTGATTGCTGGATGTTTTTGCATGCGTTCCTGTTGCGTCTGAATGTGTGTGAAGAAGAAGAGAGAGAATATTAAAGGAATAAATACTTGAATTACTCGTAATGGAATCAGGGTAAGTGAGCTGGCAATCATTTGAAGTATTAGCAATGATTGTTTAAGAAGTTAAAGCAGTAGTTGTTGTAATAACCGCTTAAGAAGTTGAAGCAGTAGTTGTATTAACTGTTTGAGAAGTTGAAGCAATAGTTGTATTCACTGTTTGAGAAGTTGAAGCATCAGTTGTTGTAATAACTGTTTAAAAAGTTGAAGCAGTAGTTGTATTAACTGATTAAGAAGTTGAAGCAATAGTTGTATTAACTATTTAAGAAGTTGAAGCACTAGTTGTATTAACCGCTTAAGAAGTTGAAGCGATAGTTGTTTTAAGTATTTAAGAAGCTAAAGCAGAGTTGTTACAGTAACTGCTTGCAATAGCTACAGTAGTTATACGAATAAGTAGTAGAATTAATGTGTTAACTACTGAGCGTAATCTTTCCAAGAAATCAACAACAGCGGTAAAATACTGGTGTTAACAGCGATGTCCTGTAATAGGATATGCGAAAAAAATGAAGAATTATAGTTTATTGATTATCAAACAAATCAGTGCATGTTGAATAGAAAAATGCACTGTGTGTGTGTGTGTGTGTGTGTGCGTGTGTGCGTGTGTGTGTGTGTGTGTGTGTTGGTATGTGATGGTGTGTGACGAAGACGAATGTAATTTAATTAAATAGTAAATATTTGCATTTAAAAGAATTACAGTTGAACTAAATATATTTTGCATTTTTATATGTTAAAATTTGTAAGAACTTGCATTCCTAGTGTTAACACTAATAGTGATGAGGTAAATAGTTGTAAAATGAATGTTGCAGCAGTAAATAAAGTGCACCTGTTATGTTGAGAACCACAAACAATACTAAATGAACATGTTATTAAGTCTGTGAAAAGTTAAAGATTAATTAAAATAGGATATCAATGAAATTAATGATTTATGACAAGCATTAAATACAAGTAAAATGACAAAGGTGAGGCGGGAAACGCATACTTTGGAATGAAAGAGGAAACGAACAAGTTACCTCACCTGTAATTTTATCAAAACGACAGATGTCTGCTGAAACTGGCGCTTGCTCTCTCTTGCAAAGAAACTTTCGGCTGACGTCTGTTTCTCTTATGTTTATATATTACAAGGAAAATGAATGAGTCGGTCAATTTTTTTGGGTCAGCGCTTGTAGAACATAAAAAGAGAAAGTCCCCTCTAAAACAAGCCCAACACCAATTAAGGAAACGGGACTACATCGTGGCGACTTTATACGCGCTGCGAGAACTCGCGTTTGTCTCTCATACAACGCACGCGCATTCAGTACACGAATGGCTCACGTCACATTCATTACTCTTATTCTAGCAGGGGACAGTCAAATGGAGCTAGAAATATAGCAAACGTTGCTCAGAATAACGGCAGTTACTGGTGCTCGCTTGCAACTCAAGTTTAGTCCAGACACGTGTTACAATTTCTAGTGCACATGACTTATGTTTGCGTGTGGATTAGCTTTCCCTGTTACTAGTGTCCCTCGCCATCAAGAGAACCGACTCCGACTTCTGAGGTACTTGCAATTTACGTCCCCAAGTCAAGGACGAGAAGTCAACATTTTAGTGCAACTTACCGGTGCAGAGGTTGAACCCACTACCTCGTTAGTCTGTCATTAGTCGCGGTTCCAACATCACAGCAAAGGGTCGTCCCCATTATGCTCCGTTCCCGTGCCAGTGAATATCACATAAAATGTTCCCCACTGCCCCATGTGAAAAGTGGAAAAGACAGGAGTCTCGACAAACAACCGCTCAGGCACACTTTGCAAATGCCACCGCCAGAATGTCACCACAAGAGTCCTCTACCAACAGTGCAGTTCACCCCTGAAGGAATTGGCAGTCACTTTTCTAACCATATGTTCACCTACAAAGTCTCGATGTCTCTAGATGTTGTTGTTCTGTTTCTAGATGTTTTCTAGCCACCATGCCATTATTTCTCCGAAATGTAGATCACGCAACAAAACACCCTCGAACAGATGTAAAGAAACATTTCACTCTACATAATGCCGTCGCCAGAATGCCAACACAAAAGTCCTCCTCGAAAACATTTCATCATCGATGGAAACGGCAGTCACTAGAAAAACCAGCAGCCACACATTTCTGCATAAGGCAAAAAAACCGGTTGCTTCTGCGACACACCAAACGCCATGCATGCAAATATTTCTGGATGTTGTTGTTCCGTTTCTAGATGTTATGTAGCCAGCTACGCCATTTTGAGCATGCAGATCACACCACAACACCTAGAAAAAATGCAAAAAAAAAAAAAAACTTTTCACTGTACATAATGCCGTCTCCAGAATGCCAAAACAACAGTCCTCCACGAAAGCATGGTTCATCGTCAAAAGAAACGGCAGTCAACCAGAAGACCAGCCGCGACACATCTCTGCATAAGGCACAAATACCGGTCAGTTCTGGGACATAGCCCTCCGCCATTGCTCTGAACATGCAGATCACGCTCCACACATTCACAGCTCACAGCATCGCGCCACGCATTTAGGTCAGTAGCAGGGCGACGGAACCGTAAACTACCAGTCCAACATGATGAAAATGCGAATGCAAACGGTAGCCAAGAGCAAAAACACCCAAAGGCCTTAACCGTTTCACTGCCTATCCGCCATGCTGGGACATCGACATTAGGAAGGTTAAGAACGGGAGCTCTTATCCATGCCGCATTGCTGACCTCCATATTAAGTATGCTATATAACATAAGTATATTAAGTATGCTGACCGCCATACTAAGTATGACGAAGGACGATAGAATACTGAAGTGTTTGTGTTTACAGAAATGGTGCCTTTTGGAGAGTTAACTCACCTACTTTCGGTAGCGACTGACCAGTGTTGGTCGTCTCCCCCTTCTTCCCTTTAACCAGCAAGCAGGTGCCGCCCAGTTTGTGTGTTTTGGCCAGATGATTGACTTCATTGCGCCGGGGTGTATCCCGTATGGCTGGTTCTCTTTCCCCAGAGCGGCATGCTGAAAGCCACTCACGGAGCACCAACACCGCAACTCCAGCCACGAACCCCAAGACTCTTCGAGAAAACTGCCCCCGTGAACCGAATGGCGAATCTGGAAACAAACTCACGACTTTCAGAGCACAAGGTATACGGCTTGACCACTTTGCCATGGATTGAGCCATTCTTGCATCTCAGAATAAGCAATCTGGGAGTATACAGACCGACACGAACACACGCTAACAGAGAAACAAGTGAATAAAGAAATGGTAATTCTCAACTGGCGAGTTCTAGCAAAAAATACCCAACAGCACAATGATCTCTTTATTATTATTATTATTATTATTATTATTATTATTATTATTATTATTATTACTGATAATATAAATGTGGGCAATATGGAAGCAGACGGCCTTGCGTTGGTAACACATGCAAAGATATGAGTGCCGGTCGTTCAGAAAGCAATGACAAAATACTGAACGTAAATTTGCCAAGAAATTACGAACAGCCAAAAATTGCAAGGACTGATTGAATTGTAAAGGATACGCAACTAAATTTTTATTATCATCATTATTAAGTCAGTTGCTATGCACTGTTTCGCCAAGCCTGTGTTTCAATAATCCGACTTCCACAAGCATTCTTTCAGGATTGCTGTCAGTAAGTAGTCAATGACTGTCGCCAGTCCAGCTACAAGGCAGCAGGTTTGTGCATCGTTTAGCCTGGACTAGTCCAACATGAGAGAACGGCAATTAGTTGCGCCATAGTCGGCATAGCCCCTGGGTTAATTGAAACATGCATGTCCCTCTACACGGGACTCTTTATGCAAACGAAGATGTTCATCTCAGTTTCGATCTTTTATACCTGGCACTGACAACCTGGCACTGACAACCTGGTACTGACAACCTGGCATTGACAACCTGGCGCTGGCAACAAAGCTACTTAAGCAGACATATATAGAAAGCTTTTATCAGTTAATAATTTTAACCAACCATTACCTGAACAATGGGACGCAGAGGTGTTTCCAAGGCACCAGGGCCTGGTTCTATGCTGGCAAAGACCTACTAACACACCCTAGTCGTGCGTCCTGGACAACAGGTCCCTTCGGGGTCCTGGCTAACGTAGTAGGATCACTGATTCTTCCGAAGTCGGAGAGTATCTGCCTACATTGCGAGAAACCACCAGTCTGCACACCAATAAGCGGGGGATATAATAATAACAACAATATATATATATTATAATATATATAATAACAATAATATGTGGGGGAGTGTGGGTGGGAGATGTGTGTGTGTGTGGGTGGGGGTGTGTGAGTGGCTTAGGGACGTGTAGGTGGGTGAGGGAGTTGTATGTGTCGGAGTGGGATGTGTGAGTGGGTGGAGGATGTGTGTGGGGTAGGGGTATTGTGATTGAGAGATATTTGGTTGGGAGTGGGTGGGTGGGGGTGTGTGGGTGCGTAGTGGAGGATGTATGCGTGAGTGAGTGTGTGTTGGTGGACGGGTAGGGGATGCGTGTGTGGGTGGGGAGAGAGAGGTGTGTGGTGTGTTGGTTGGTGTTATTGTGTGGGTGAGGTGTGTGGGTGGGGGATTTTTGTGGTGTGTGAGTGGGGGTATGTGGGGTGGATGGGTAAGGGTATCTGTGTGGGTGTGGGTGGGAATATTGTGTGGCATCTGGGTGGGGGATATGTGTGTGGTGTGTAAGTGGGGATGTGTTGGTGAGGGATATGTGTGTGTGTGGTGCGTGGGTTGGGAATAGTGCGTGGTAGGGGGTGTATGTGATGTGCGGGTGGGGGATTATGTGGTGGGGGATTAGGTTAAGGCATGTGTGGGTGGGTGGAAGTTGTATGTGTGGGTGGTGGTGTGTGTGTGTGAGTGGATTTGGGATGTATGGGTGGTTAGGGAGATGTGTGTATGTGGGGGGGGGGGGGGGGGTAGGGACATGTCAGTTGGTGGGGATGTGTGTGTATGGTTTGGGGATGTGTGAGTGGATGTGCGATGTGTGGGTTGGCGGGGGATTTTGGTTGTGGGTGGGGAATATGTTGTCGATGGAGATGTGGCTGGGGGATGGGTGGTTTGAGGTGTGGGTGGGGAGAGGATGTGTGGGGTAGGATGTGTATGTGGATGGGCATGGGATGTGTGGGTTGGAAGGGGAATGTTTGTGGGTGGCGAGTGTGTTTTGGTTGGGGGATCAGGTGAGGGCAGTGTGTGTGGGTGGGGGATGTGCGGGAGGGGGATGGGTCGGTTGGTGGGGTATGTATGTGTCCCTTGGTGCGCGTATGTGTGGGTAGGTGGGGGTGTTGTGTGGGTGGGGTGATATATGGATAGGTGGGAGATGGGCTTCATAACATGGTAATTAGCCTTGTTTATGTTTACAACATTCATTTCACAATGTTTATATTTCTTCCTATGTAAATGTATAATGCTCTTGATGAACGAAAGACGAGTGATTGGAAGGGCCGAATGTAAGACGGGCCTGCGCGCCCAATTTGTGACCCTAATAAAGTTGATTTGATTTGATTTAAGCCAGTCATGGGACAACGGATACTCACGCAAACCTCAGTCGGTATGACATCGCACTGATGTTGAATATCAGTATGTCTTCATTCGACATACAGGACTTCGCGCTGGAGTTCACAGCCAGCGAACATAAGCAAGCACCTGAACAATGTTAGACACCTGGCGACACTGATGTCAGTAAAGTGCCCTGTTACACGCCCTAGGGCGCGGTAGGCACATGGTGCTCCATCCATATTTTCATAGACCAATCGACACTTGGTGGGCGCTGTGGTCAGTACGCCTTTACTTCCCAAGTCATTTCCTGGTACCAATTTTAGGCTGGGCCTACCATAGATCCTATGGTTAATTTTAAAAAAAAAAACATTCGAGTCCGTCCGGTTACGAATCGAACACAAGACCACTGGGCTAGCCGGCCAACGTCTAGTCATTCGGCCATTGATGCAAGTGTGAAAAGAGTGGGACTCGCATTCATATAAAATTAAACAAAGGCATTCATTCAAGGACATTTCTTGAATATAATGGAAAACTGAAACACATTCTAAAATGTAATATTACAATAGAAGGGAAAATCAACAAATTAAAACATGCAGAGATAATGATGACATAGATTGAAGATGCATGACAGAGATCAAGAGCACAACAGGATCAGCAGAAGCTGCATTTCTGAATAAACAAGTTGGAAGAAGACGGACGGTTCAAAGTCTGCTATTTCCTCAGCCACGGCTAGTAATTATCAGAAATAAATATTTTAAAGGGATTATCTTAATTTTTTTTTTAAAGGAGTGTAAAATAAAAAGTCAGTGGGACCTGGAAAATTCTCATGTAACTTCAAAGCAGAGGCAAAGGCTTTGAAAACTGCAGCAGAAATGCTCTTGATGGAGGAAAATAAAGAGAAGCAAATAGCTATCTTCACAGATGCAAAGTCAGCTGTCTCAATACTGGAGAGCAAAAACAGCACAGAACTAGCAGACCTAAGAGTAACACTCCATGCACCATGTCGGAGATCTAAAAATGAGTTGTAATACAGTGGATCCCATCACATTTCGTACACCTTGAAATGAAGAGGCTGACAGATTGGAATAATAATGCGGTCCACTGCCTCAGCCAAACATAGATATAACCTATAATGAGACAAAGAGTTGTCTATAATAAAAGCATTTATATTCACAACTGGGAATCAGAACATCCAGGCCACCAGAAAAAATTTGAATATTACAAACTCGACCGAAGTAAACAAGTAGCAATCTTCAGTTTCCGCACAGGACATAACAGGCTGAAATACCACTTGTTCAATAAAGTAAAGATAGGAGATACCAATGAATGTAATTGTGGAACTGGTAAAATGACAGCTAGACATTTCCTGCAGGAGTGTCCAATATATGCAGAACAGAGGAAGATATTTTGGCCCACACCTACTTCATTTGAGGACAAGCTCTATGGAGATGTCACCAAACTCAAGTTGACTGCTGCTTTCTTTAACAATATTCAGATTGATATATAAAGGTGCACGAAGAAGTTCTTAGCCTGCCACATTTCACGCCACAGGTATGTCGGTGGCAAAAGCGTCCCAGTGGCACGAAATGGAATATTGATTAGATAGCAAATCCATTATGAGGAAAGTCCGAATCGAAAGCTCGCTGTGTGGATGTGATCTACAGACTGCATTCTTCTGGATTCCGGAGAAACAGTCTGTTGTGAACGGAAGGCCCGATATACGGAAGTGAGGATAAGCAGCCATGTGCAGGACGTGGCGAATCCTTGAGTGAACCCAATACCAGAGTGCTATATGTCGGTTCTGCAGTTATGGATGTCTACTTGGATGACGGGGAATGCCCATGGTCTGCCCCCTCCCTTCTCTTGAGGGCTGGCCGGGATGTCTTCAGCTGTTTTAAATGGACCAGCTGGGATGGGAATAACACCACAACAGTGAGAATCAAACGTCCCACGAAACACCCAATGAATGAATCACCCAAACAAAACGAGAAATAGATTGTGAGCTTTACTAAAGCACGACTACAAGAGACACATTGGACGTTGCGGCCAAAGCCTTCGTCAGCACAGGACAAACAAAGACAAACCGACACAAACCTACATGAAACACACTATGACAATATTAAACTAATTAAAGGTACTTATCTGAATCTGTATCCTTGCTTGGAAAGACTAACACGCGTAGGGCTGTCAGTGGATTAATAGACCGGATGTATGGTACACGGGCCAAAGGTCAAGCGGGAGGGGAGTGGGGGTGGAGAAGCGCCCATGTGGGCGAAAAAGTGAAAATTAGGACCGGCAAAATTGTCGCAGTTCACAATTAGCAATTCTCGTTAAGCGCTTGAAACACAGCTGCGGAAGATTACATTGTGTTGGTCCTCACAGATGGGCATGAGTCTCGGTCGTTCAGAAAACGATGGCAAAACACCGAACGCCAATCTTCCAAGAAAGTTGACTGCGTCGTCCCATAAAGGACCTGCACGTACCTAGATAGTAGACTGTAAGCTAGGGGGTGGGGTTGGGAAGTTAAATAAAGCTGTGTTGGACATTGAGGCCGTGAGGGGAGAGTGTGCCCAACTGGAAGATGAGACGGTGTTCCAATGTCTTCCGATCCCGTTCGTGGGATGCGCATGATTTGATGGCCGTGACCTGTATGTCGGCCACGCCACGGTGGTCAGGACTGTTGAAATGCATGTATACTGGTTTGTGGGCGCCACTGGTGATATCAGAAAGATGTTGTCTAAATTTGTCACCAAGACGTAAGCCTGTTTCACCGACATATCTCATGTCACATCGTGTGCAGGTAATCGCATAGATGACGTTGCGACTGATGCATGAGAAATCCTCACGGATGTGGAAGGTCGTCTTTAAGAATGTCAGACTCTGGGTTTGAAGTACGTTGAAGTACGTTCTTGATTACGAAACACCCAGGAAGATAACCCGGTCAACAAATGCCTGAAGAAGTCGGATGTGTCGGCCGAAAGGGGAAAATATCGCAGTTCTGCTGTAAACAAGCACAGCGCAATTACGTCTAAAATAACATTCCGGACGAACGCAGAAGAAGAAGAAGAAGAAGAAGAAGAAGAAGAAGAAGAAGAAGAAGAAGTAGAAGAAGAAGAAGAAGAGCCAATAGGATCAACTTCATTGCACGGGTTTTATTCCATATGGCTCTGTCTCTTTCCGCAGGGCAGCCAGCTGAAAGAGTCGCACAAAGTATGAACTCCGTAGTTCCAACGACAACCCGCAGGAGTCTCCGAAAAAAATTGCTCTCGTGGACCGAACGTGGTAGGCCGGAACTGAACCGACAACCTCCAGACCTCGAGTCAGGCGATGTAACCACTTCGCCCCGGAATATCCAATCTCAGAAGGAGAATACTGGCATATGGGCAGAGTTTTGTTGTATTGTAGTGAATCTTGAAATGTGAACGGTTTTGTTGTATGGCAGTGAATTTGAAATATTAACGGGTTTATTGTTTGGCAGTGAATCTTAAAATGTGAACGGTTGTGTTGTATGGCAGTGAAACGGCAAAGAAACATGGATTGGTCAATACTCAAAATTGTCATAGCTTCGCACCTGTCCAGTACAAACGTGTCTCAGTGAGGAGCCTGTTTGACCGTGCTAGGAAGATATGCACCCAGGACACACTGACAGAGGACACTGAAACCATGAAGAATGTCTTACACCTGAATGGGTACTCCACAGGATTTATAAAGCGCCACTGCCAACAGCCGAAACCAAAATCAGACTAACTATAGTCCCTAAGCTCAAGGTATTTATACAGCTAACCTTTCGAGAGGATGAAGTAATACAACGTCTACAGGACCGGCTCATTACAGCAGTTGGCCGAACATTCTGCGCTGCAACTCCAGTTATTAGGTACAGAACCACACCTATTCCCACCCCAGCAATAAAAGAATCTACCCCTCGGTACGCCACATCTAAATGCATTTAACAATTCACATCAGGTGCGAGTCTACCTACATCGGCAGAACAGAGCGGCAGTTACACAGCAGGGTTGTTGAAAACATACCAAACTGGATTGACAAGAAACTACACACAAGCGATGGGATCATGGAAAGGCTCACACACCACAATTAAAAACTTCCGGCGTCGTCCATTGCACTTCATGTCTTGGAAACCGGTCATGTAATTGATAGTTTTTTGCGTGTTGTTTCATACACAAAATAGTCGTTTGTTAAAGTTTGCAGAAGCGATAATGATCCATCTGCATAAGCCAATTTTGTGCAAACAGACAGACATGATAGCCAATTTAAAATTACTATGGTAAACAATTAATATTTTGGTGCGAACATGCGTATATTTCAGCTTGAACGATTATCTAATTATTTTGCTCTATGTTTTGTGACTTAATCAGTATGTATCTGAAGAGATGCAGCGAAATGTGCCAGGCAATAAATCGTACAATCGAAGGTTTGTGTCTTCGTTATTTAAATAGTCTTCATCATCTTTGTCATTATCACCATGATCATCATCATGGTCATCATTATCATCATCATCCTATCAGTATCATTTTCAACATCATCATAATCATAATCAACGTCATCATCTCTCTCTCTCTCTCTCTCTCTCTCTCTCTCTCTCTCTCTCTCTCTCTCTCTCTCTCTCTCTCTTAAAAGATGTCATGCAAAAATTGTACTCTCATATCATGTTTTTGCTTTTGCTCTTTTTTGTATTTTCCCTCGGATTAAACTCATCTTCTCGACATTTGGCAATTAGAAAAATGACATTTAGAATGTCACTGCAGCTAATCGAAGTCTCTTTACTCTTTCTTCACTTGTCATTCGTGTGTTAATGAGGTATTAATTGGGACGGAACTATCCCAGGTCGCTGATATATACATGCAGGCTTCGGTCGTGTTGATCTATGCAAGATTATAGTTTATTTAATCCCTGTCATGTTAGCATATTCTGTGTCTACCTGCCTGCCTGTCTGCATGTATGCATGAATGCATTTGTGTATGTATGCGTAAGTGTGTGTGGGGTGTATCTGTCTATCTCACTGTCTGTTCCTATATGTCTCTCCGTCAATCTGTTTGTATGTCTGTCTCAATGTCTGTCTGTCCTTCCGTCTGTCTGTCTGTTTGAACTGTTCTTAAACTGTTGAAAATAAAGAACTTTCACTCATTCTGGCTGTTTGTCTATCTACGCATTACATACATACATACACGCACGCGCGCACGCACGCACGCACACACACGCGCGCGCACGCACGCACGCACGCATATACATACATACATACATACATACATACATACACACACATACACACACACATACATACACACATACATACATACATACGTACGTACGTACGTACATACATACATACATACATACATACATACATACATACATACATACATACATACATACATACATTACATACATACATACATACATACATACATACATACATACATACATACATACATACATACATACATACATACAAACATACATACATACATACATGCATACATACATACATACATACGTACATACATACATACATACATACATACACACACACACATACATACATACATACATACATACATACATACATACATTACATACATACATACATAGATACATAGATACATAGATACATACATACATACATACATACATACATACATACATACATACATACATACATACATAGATACATACATACATACATACATACATACATACATACATACATACATCGGTGTGTTGTCTCTCTGTCGGTCTGCCTATCCGCCTTCTTAAACCTTTAAAAATAAAGTTCTTTCGTTTGTTTCTTTCATTCGTTCGTTTTGTCTGGTTGTGTGTCTGTCTTCCCCCATGACCAGATATGTGAATTTATTCACACTTAAGCATTCCTAACACAATTAAGCTATGAAACAGGATACTGGATATTGTCTGCTATTTTATAATGGTATCCCCTAGGAATCGATGGACCGTTTAAGTGAATTATGTAATTTACCTTCTGTCCTGGCAAACACAAGGTCCCGTGAAATACTTTCAGCCTCCATGGACTTAGACATTAAATATTAGTAGATATTGACAGAAAATAATGGTGTGACTTTTAAGATATGGGTTCAGCTCTTGTTCAGCTTTTGTTCAGCTCTGATTGTCGACACTGCACTTCAGACATTCTGAGACAATTGTTACGAATTACTGCGATAACCAAAGTAACTTATAACGAGTGTAAGTAGAACATAATGTACAACTATAATAAATGCAGTGTTACTTGGTTATATGATGGTGCTTCAAATGGAAACCTTACATATTTTGGGTGAATATATTCTGAAAAAGTACAGAACAAATATGTCATTTCCCATGTAGTCACCACTGTGTTAAATGCAAGTCCTCCAGCGCTGATAAAGTGCTCGGATTCCTGTAACATATAATCATCTTGGTCACGTAACCACTCATGCACCACCTGCTGCACCTCCTCATCGGACCGAAAAATCTGCAACAAAAGTTACGCCGTTACGAAACCTCCTACTCCGCTCATACACTCGCTGGACTGACAGACATGCATCACTATACTGCACCTTTATTCGCCGATGGATTTCTATAGGTTTTTATCCCTTCACTGATACAATTAAAATAAAAGAACGGTTGGAGCTTGTCAAAAGTAAGGCGGCCATCTTTAAACTTCCAAATGACGTCACTGTATTCGTCTGCACCTGATGTGACGTGCTTAACACTCTTGACATCTTTAACAACAATATTAACAGGTTACAAGACAATGGCATGTTTATTGTAAGTTATATCACACTATTAAGCTTTTTATTTCGAAATCCCTGTAATATAATGCGAAGAGAGGCATTGGAGATAATCCTGACGACTAGGAAGAGTTAGCTGTAGAAGACGCAGAAGTAGGCTGAGAGAACAGATTCTTGATGGTCAAAGACGATAGCATGGGGAAATATCATCTGTAGAATTGATGCAGAGCACTAAAGAGCGAGATCTGTGGAGACATGAACCTGTACACCCCCTGGCCAATAGGTGTTGAATGTCCGTTATTCCGGACATGTCCATTGTTGCTCTAACTGTTCCCGTCCCATGTTGATTGTTGATTCCCCCCCCCCCCCCCCCCCCCCCCCCCCCCACGTTTCCATTCTGTTTCAGGATATTGTGGTCAACACCAGCATCTTTCAGCTGTATGTTGATTCCTAGGCTAGATTACGCTCATCAGCACGCCACGACTTTCTGAGCGACCGGCTCCATACTCTCATAAGTCACTGGCGCGACTCGAACCACTTCTAATTCTCGTGCGCTCACGTCAACCACGAGAGTATTCGGGGTTAACGGAGAAAGCTGCTAACCTCTCGGCCAGGGAGCCGGCGATCGTTGATTGTCCAATCAATATCTCTTACACACACGGCGTGCTGCTATTTCTTGGCTACAGCGATCTGTGATCCGATCTGATGTGAAAACTGCATTCACCGTTATGTTTTATTTTTCTTTTTGCGCTCGCTCGCTTTAAACTCAAGCGTAGTCCATACACACTAATTCTAGTAGCACCGGACTAAATTTTGCGTCTAGATTATGTATCCATATTAATAGCGTCCCTAGCCATCACGCGAACCCACTCTGACTTCAGAGGTACTGGTAATTTCCATCCCCAAGTCAAGGACGATAGCCAATATTTTAGTCTAACTATCCGGTGTAGGGGTTGAACCCCTTACCTCGGCAATGGCACACCGGATGTTTAAGAACACGCGTTCCTATCCATTTAGCATACTAACCTATTACCGCTGTTTCTTTAAACGTTTTTCTGTAGCACAAATTTAAGGTGTTGAGTGCACATAAATTAACTCTTGCGATATCAATGTGATGTGTTCCTCTTGACTTCTACCAACATAACGATTGACGGATTGGGGTGGTGGGGGAGGGGAGAGTAGGGAATTAGCGTGGTTGATAGATACCTATGCTGATAATGTTATGAGCGCTATCGGGCGTAGATTCGACTCCTGTGCTCGTCATCTGGCTATGTAAGGCAAAGATTGGCCACACTTTCCCCCGTGCAGCCAGGCCTACAGAATGGGATAGCTCCTTCACGTTAAAGGGGGGGGGGGGGGCATGAGTGGTCTCAAGGTATGGTATCCACCTCGAGTGCTGGAGGTCACGGGTTCAAGCGCCGGTGAGGGTCGAGATTTTTTCACATGGACTTCTAGTGACAAAATTTCCCCTGGTCTCTGGGTAGTGAGATCGGACGCCAGTGGGTATTGTTGTGCACGTAAAAAATCCCTTGGCAGTTGGAAATCGAAAAAGAGTAGCCTAACCGCGCTGGCCGGGCAATGTTTAGAGTTAAAAATCTACCCAAAGTATTTCAGGATCCTCGCCGGTGCTACGGAGTTCGTGCACTGAGCTGAGATTCTCCTAAGTCAGGCTTAAGTTAGGAGTAGAACGGAACACTTATGGGTTACACCCGTGTGCCGTGATGTTGATCCATCGACTAAACTAAACTAAACTAAACTAAACTAAACGTCACAGACCTATAGCAGCTTCCTTCCTCGGTACATGATTTTGTGTATTATTTTCTACCACCACGTCAAATATAGCGACGTTTTTACCACCACGTCAGATATAGGGACGTTTTTATCACCACGTCAGATATAGCGACGTTTTTACCACCACGTCAGATATAGGGACGTTTTTATCACCACGTCAGATATAGGGACGTTTTTACCACCACGTCAGACATAGGGACGTTTCTACCACCACGTCAGATATAGGGCAGGTTCCCTCTTTCCACGCCATGCGAGTTACTGGGCATTTCATGTTAGTCCCGTATGTTCGGAGACCAGTAATGCAGCTTTACAGAACAGAATTACGAAAAATACAGGACGTTATGACCTTTATCAGCAAACACATCATCATCATCATCAAGTGCCCTGCCAGCTGGCGTAGGCGTTCATGGCTCTCCACAGATCTCGGTCTTTGGTTTTCTGGATCAACTCTGCTGCTGATATTCCTCCGTGCCACCGTCTCAATCCATCCAGCATCATTTCTCTTGGTCTGTCTCTGCCTCTCTTCCCCTCGATCTTTCCAGTTGTCACGATGTTCTCCAATGCCTCTCTTCTCATTACATGACCAAAGAAAGCTGTTTGTCTCTTTCTTATTGTTGTATATAGTGTTCTAGTTTCATTAGCCTCTTTCAGGCAATCGTTGTTAGTTACTCTGGCAGTCCAAGGAATTCTCAACATTCGTCTCAGGAACCACATCTCTGTTGCTTCTAATTTCTTCTTACTTTGTTCATTTACATTCCAAGATTCACTGCCATACAGCAAAACTGGTTCTACATAGCATTTCAGCACTCTCTTTCTTACACTCAGTGATAGTGACCTATTGCACAAGATACTCTTCATTTTCTGAAATGCGGCCTTTGCCTGCCCTATTCTGCTCTTAATCTCTGTTGTACATCTTCCATCTGATGTTATAAATGTCCCTAAATATCTAAAATTATCCACTTGGTTAAGAATTTTTCCTTCTATTTCTATGTCACATTTTGTTGTCACCATTTTCTTTGATATCACCATTGTTACTGTTTTCTTGATATTCAAGGAGAGTCCTTTCCTTGCACTCTCTGTTACTACAGTGTCCAACAATTGTTGTAGGTCTGTTGATTTATCTGCCACCAATACTGTGTCATCTGCATAGCGTATATTATTTATATTATAACCTCCAACTAGTATTCCTGGCATCTCTTTGATCTCTCTCATTATTACTTCGCTATATAGGGAGAAGAGATCTGGTGACAAGACACATCCCTGTCGTACTCCTAGCTTTATGTGTTCGTAACTACCCTCTTTATTTCCAATTTTAATTGCTGCTACTTGGTTCCAGTAAATATTATTTATTATTCTTAAATCTTTCCCATCAATGTTGATATCTTCCAACATTTTAATCAGCTCATCATGTTTTACTTTATCAAATGCCTTAGTATAATCTATGAAGCATAAATATATGTCTTTCTGTTTCTCTATTGACCTTTCTATTAGTGTCCGTAATGTATATATTGCATTGTTTGTGCCCTTTCCCTCCACAAATCCATACTGTTCTTCACTAATTTCCATTTTTATTTTCTTTCTGGTTCTTCTCATTATGATTCTGAGCAGAAGCTTAGTGATATGGTTTATGAGGTTAATTGTGCGAAAATCTTCACATTCAATTGCTCCTGGTCTTTTTGGTATAGCTATAAATACAGATTTCAGCATATCACTGGGTAGATATCCACTGCTGTAAATATCATTTAACATTTTGGTTAATATATATACTCCAAATTCTCCCAATACTTCTAACTCTTCTATTGTGATTTCATCTAGTCCAGCTGTTTTTCCTTTCTTCATATATTTCATAGCGTCAGCGACTTCTTCTTTTAGAATAGGTGGACCTTCTAAGTTACTTTCTTCTGTTAATTCTTCCCTTTCCCCATCATATAATTCTTTTATATACTCATTCCACCTCTTCATTATATCATCTTCCTCCAATAATATCTTTCCTGTTTTTGATTTCAAACACCCTGTATTTATTCTTATTTTTCTTCCCGTGAGCTCACTGATTTGTCTGTGCATATTTTTTGTATCTTTAATGGCATTTAATTCAATTTTTTTGCACTGCTCATTTAACCAACTTTCTTTTGCCTTCCAACATTTATCTTTTATTTCTTTATTTATCTTAGCGTATTCTTGTTTGTCATTTTTACTCTGTTTTCTTTTGTCCATCAGCATTAAGATTTCTTCATTCATCCATTTTTTCTTAGCTATTTGACTTCTCTCCGGTAATATTTCTTTGCTAGTTTGATGAATGGAGTCCCTTAACATTTCCCATTGTTCATTTATACTCTGTATTTTAGCTATTGCATTGTACCTATTTTTCACAGTCACTATGTATTGTTCTTGAATTTCTTTATCTACTTTCAGAACCTCTTTATTAACTCTCATGTTCCTAACCATTTGTTTCCCTCTCTTTAATCTTACTTTTATTTGTCCACATAGTGGTACATGATCACTATTACAGTCAGCACCAGGCATTGTTTTTACATTAATTAGAGCATTTCTAAATCTTTTATTAATTAGTATGTAGTCAATTTGGTTGCGTATTTTCTGATCAGGGCTTTTCCACGTGTATAGTCGTCTTTTATGGTGTTTAAACCACGTGTTTCCAATTATCATATCATTGATATTTGCCCATTCTAATAGCTTTTCCCCTCTTTCATTTCTTGTACCTAAACCATAATTCCCCACTACATCCTCCATTTTCCCCTTTCCTACTTTTGCATTAAAATTTCCAAGTATTATTTTTATTTCCTGTGATCCAATTTGAGCCATCGCCATTTCTATTTCGTCGTAAAAGTGTTGTATTTCTTCATCACTACTGCTTGTTGTTGGTGCATATACTTGTATAATATTTATATCTATTGGTTTGCCTTTGATTTTGACCAAAATAACTCTATCTGAAATACACTAGTATCCATTAAGTGACTTGGCTGTTTCTTCGTCAAGTATTATTCCTACACCTTTTTCATGTGTATCCCCTCCAGAATAAATTATTGTGTGGTTGTCAGCTATAATTTTGCCCGATCCCTTCCATCTCATCTCACTAACGCCTAGTATATTCATATTCATGCTATCCATTTCTCTTAGAACATTGTTCAACTTTCCTAGCTCATTTAATGTCCTAACATTCCATGTTCCTACTCTAAATTTATTTATTTTATTTATGATTTTGCCATCAGTAGCTGGATGACGGTCTGGTGTCACCTGTGGCTCATGACTGTCCCTACCGGACGAGGATGTCCTAAGACAGCCATTAACGTCGTTCACTAACTCTGATATATGTTTTGCCATGAAGTCTTGGGAAGATAATGTGGTGGTTTCCCCTTGCCTTCCACATTCACATGGTGGTCTTTTAACTCTGCCTTTGACAGCCATTTCCGACTGTCAGGACAAGTGAGTGCCCTGTTCTGCTCAGCTGCAGAGTTGTCCACTTATTCCGGTGGATACTCGGTCCCCAGAGCTGTGTTAGCCACACCGTAGTGTGTTTCCATCCTCTACCGCGTGGAG
>JACEFZ010023886.1:857500-860000 GCA_014155875.1 Cepaea nemoralis
TATGTTAGATTGAAAGCAAATTACTCGACAAATCAGTTTTCAAGTTTATTTCTGCAGCCGGTGGCAGTAGCGTATTGGCTTGACACTGGCGGCCCCGTGTCATGGTTTCCACCCGCAACTGGACGGATTCCCATTTTGAAAATTAGGCTGGGCTCCCAGGTCAACAAGCCTAAAGTGAGCACCAGGTAATGTCTTAGGATATAAAAGCGACTGGTGTGATACTGTCCACATCACCCACCGAGTGCTGACTGGTCTATTAAAATATAGGGTGTATTTTTAACGCCTGTGGGGTTTTTGAAAATTTTGCCGTTCCAAGTTTCGTATTTACCATCTGTAGAGTTCATGCAACATAAAGGGTACATACAAAACTTGGAATGGCAATATTTTCAAAACCCCCACAATCATTAGTCTATCACTAGATGCACAATGTACCAGGAGGCGTGTGAAATGATTCATTACTTGTCTTACTTACTTCTTCCTTCATCATTTACCTCCCATTGGGACATAGGCTCTCGATCAACTCACTCCAGCCGCTTCTATCATTAATTACGACAATGTCTTCCCCACATTATTCATTTTTTTGTTTCTACGTCTCGTCTGCAAGTGTTTTTGGTCTGCCTCCATTTTTTCTCCCAATGGATTCCAAAGACCGTTCTAATTATATTATTCTTAGATTTTCTCAATGAATGTCCAATCCAGAGACAGCGACCTTTCTTCACCCCTGGGTTCATGGCTATTTGTATAGTTCTGTCCACATTGGTGATTTTGTTATACCATTTTATTCTGTATATTTTGCGCAAGCACCAGTTAGTGTATGTTAGTTGTATGTGTGTGATCGCTTTCTTTGTTCTCCGTGTTTCTGATCCCTACAATAGTACTAATGTAAACACTGGATATTGTAAGTTTGGTGGTAGGTTAAGTTTCTGTTGACTCACACAAATACCCTAGTTCTATAAAAGTTCCCCCAGCCTTCTGTATTCCTATACTGATATATGTTGATTCCACAAATACCCTAGTTCTATAAAAGTTCCCCCAGCCTTCTGTATTCTTATACTGATATATGTTGATTCCACAAATACCCTAGTTCTATAAAAGTTCCCCCAGCCTTCTGTATTCCTATACTGATATATGTTGATTCCACAAATACCCTAGTTCTATAAAAGTTCCCCCAACCTTCTGTATTCCTATACTGATAAATGTTAACTTCCACAAATGCCCTAGTTCTATAAAAGTTCCCCCAGCCTTCTGTATTCCTATACTGATATATGTTGATTCCACAAATACCCTAGTTCTATAAAAGTTCCCCCAACCTTCTGTATTCCTATACTGATATATGTTGACTTCCACAAATGCTCTAGTTCTTTAAAAGGTCCCCCAACCTTCTGTATTCCTATACTGATATCTTTTGACTTCCGAAAATGCCCTAGTTCTATAAATGTTCTCCCATCCTTCTGTATTCCTATAATGATATCTTTAGCTGTTCCCATGGCGAAGTGATTACGCTGCTTGTCTCGCGCATCGAAAGGTGTGTGTTAGAATCCCGGCCTACCTCATTCAGTCCACGAGAGCATGTTTCTCTGAGACTCCTGGAGGTCGTAGCTGGATCTACGGAGTTTGTGATTTGTGCGACGATTTCGGCAGACCGCCCTGCTGAAAGAGACAGATACATATGGGAATAAACCCGGTGCAACAAAGTCAATCATCTGGCCTTTTTAACCCCTTTGTTTGGTCTACATTGCTACCTAATTAAGTGTATACGTCGGTTTATTGAAGTGAACTTATATCTAAATAGGTGTACACGTTCATTTCGTGAAGTGAACTTACTTCTAAATATGTGTAAAGGTGAATTTCATGAAGTAATGTATTTCTAAATAGGTGTATACGTCAATTTCATGAAGTGGGCTTACTTCTAAATAGGTGTATACGTCGATTTCGTGAAGTGAACTTTCTGCTAAATAGGTATAAACGTCGATTTTATAAAGTGAACTTACTTCTAAATAGATGTATACGTCGGTTTCATGAAGTGAGCTTACTTCTAAATAGGTTTAAACGTCGGTTTCATAAAGTGAACTAACTTCTAATTAGGTGTATACGTCGGTTTCAAGAAGTGGATTTACTTCTAAATAGATGTATACGTCGGTTTCATGAAGTCAACTTACTCCTAAATAGGCGTATACGTCGGTTTCATGAAGCGAATTTAGTCTAAATAGCTGTGCACGTCAGTTTCATGACATGAACTTACTTCTCCGTTATTGAAAGTGTGTGGTGATCCACATGTAAACGCCTGCTCTCCATGGAGATGTGGGGAAGAAAGGAAACTTGTCTTGGTTCTGTACCGCACTAGTGCATTAGTGAGCTGTGCTTGTGCAAGATGCTACTTCCGGTTCTCTAATCCACACTGTTACAGCCTATCGATTTCCTTGTAGACCCATTATGGACCAACCCATTATGGACCAAACTATGTATAGCTGATAGGGATAGTCTCTCCGGGTTTTGCTAA
>JACEFZ010023886.1:865000-982500 GCA_014155875.1 Cepaea nemoralis
TTCATTGCTTCTAAGGGGTTTCCTAATTTGTTCATTCACATTCTATGATTCGCTGCCATACAACAAATCAGGCTCTGTATAACATTTCAGCACTCTCTTTCTTACCTTGATTGATAGTGATTTATTGTACTAGATACTTTTCATTGTCTGAAATGCAGCCTTTCCTTGGCCTATTATGCTCTTAATCTCTGCAATGCATCTCAATTGATGTTATAATTGTTCTTCGGTATTTAGCTGTATAAACTTGGGTAAGCGTTTCTCCTTTTATTGTTACCCCACATTAACGTGTAGTCTTTTTCTTTCATACAGCCATTGCCCCTGGAAGGTTAACCCGGTCAACAAATGCCCGCAGAAGTCGGATGTGTCGTCTAACGGCGCAAGAACGCATCTCTGCTGTAAACAGGCACAACGCAATCACGTCCGAAAAAAACAAAAAACCTCCGGATGAACGCAGAAGAAGAAGATACAGCCCTTGCAGTGCCGGTGGTAATGGCAGTGGTTTTGTCCGTGATGATGACAGATGTTGTGTCAGTGATAATGATTGTGGTGATGTCAGTGGTGGTGCCAGAGATGATGATTGTGGTGATAATAGTAGTTGTGACAATAGTGTTGATAATAGTGGTGTCAATGATAATGATAGTAGCGTTGCCAGTGATGATGACACTGGTGATGTTTGCAGTGATGATGATAATGGGACCACTGCTGGTGTCAGTGATGATGATAGTGTGGATGACAGTTGTGATAATAGTGATGGTGTCAGTGGTGATGCTTAGGTAGAGGGTTCAAACCCTATATCGGTCAGGTGGACTAAACTGTTGACTTCTCGTCCATGACTTGGGGATGTTAATTACAAGCACCTTTAAAGTCTGAGTGAGTTTGCGTGAGGACCGGGAAAGCTAATTCACAAGCAAAATCCATTCCAGTGCCAATAGAAGCAGTAGCAAGCGTATGGAGTATTCTAACGAATAGTCTGACAATAGTTTAACGAATAGGCACTAAGTTAAGTTAATTGTATATCCTTTACAAGATGTAGCAGTCATGACCAGTATTTTTTGGCTGCTCGTGCTTTCTTGGCAAATTTACGCTCAGTAGTCTGCCATAGTTCAGAAGGCAGTGGGAAACTACTTGACGTAAACTTGCCAAGACATCACGAATAGCCCCAAAATACTAAGGTTGACTGCAACGTCCTGTACAGGATATGCAACTAACTTTTTTTTTGTAAGGTTGACATTGCTTTCTGAACGATCGACACTCATATTAACATTGTATGAAAACCAACGCAAGGCGGTCGGTGGCTAAATTCTTCCATAGCTGTGTTTCGAACGCGGTTTGCGAGATTACGAATTGTGTGATCCTAAAACCTTCCGCACAGAGAGGCACTAACGTATTATAATAATATAACAGTCGCCTAGGGTAAAGTGTTATAATAATATAACAGTCACCTAGGGTAAAGTATTTTAATAATATAACAGTCGCCTATGGTAAATCCTGGGAGTTTGTTAACCAAGAATTATATCTTCTGGCTGGAAAGCTTCTTTGCTGGCAGGCAAGTTATATTTCTGATTCTGTAGCACAGAGACCTAAACCAGTTCAGAAAAGTCGTTATTTCCAAAATGACTTCAGTTTCACAGGAGGGCACATTTCCCGGAAAACAACAGATCAATCTGCTTGGAACATTCTGGGACGTGGGGGAGAATAACAGGAATTAAGTGGAATAGAAGACGGTAGAGAAATGATTAGTGAACACACACACAGAGACACACACATACACACACACACATGCACCCACACACACACGCACATACTATGTACTGCTGACACGATGCGGGGAAGTAAAGCCAGGAAAGGTCACTCTTACATGCCGTATCAACATTAGACATGTGGTGTTAGATCCATGTTCGGCCCTCCGCCTTTACTTCCCAATACATTTGATCGTGCCTATTTCAGGCTGGGGCGATCTGGGAAGCCAGGTAGATTTTGACCATTCGGATCCGCCAGTATGGCAGTCATGGAACTAACATTATCCTACAGTTAAACTTCACTGCGTGTCCTTTACAGGAAGACGTCATCAACCCCAGCATTTTTATTGGTTGTTTGTGATTGACCAGGCAATGGTTACTTTCATTAGTTTGCCATTGCTTTCTGAACTACCGCCGTCTCACACCACCGAATTGAATGCAACGCAGTCGGCCTATTTCGAACGTTCGACTCGTAATGTCGAGGAATTGTGCAACGCGTTTACTGTCCCTAAACCACAGAGCTGGCTATCAGACAGTATTTATAAGAATTTAATAAAGACAACGTTAGGGGTGGTTACAACATAGAAGGTTGGTGAAAATGACAAATAAACAGCCCGGTTTTATAACATCGAATGATAAATAGAGGATATAGTGTTAGAGTTATATTACTTTTAACTAGCACATCAATAATCAATAAATTTAGAGGCACTGATTGGCTCTCATAGAAGCAGAGATTATAGCGCAGAGTTAGTTGCATATCCTTTAGAGGAAGTCGCAGTCAACCCCAGCTTTGTTTTTTGCTGTTTCAGATCTCTTGGTAAGTTTAAGTTCAGTAATTTGCCAATGCTTTCTGAACGACCAGCACCCATACCATTTCGTAAGAAACCAAAGCAAGACGGTCTGCTGCCAAATCGCCCACAGCTGTGTTTCGAGCGCGTTATGCGAGATTACGAACTGTAACCTCTTCACTACGTAACCTCTTCACTACGGAGCGTGAATAGCACAGAGTAGAGGATATTAACAAGTGAAAGCTGTAGTTATCATGGGGAGATTAGAATCTATTGCCTCCAAATACCGACATTACCTCGATATAGGAACGAGTGTACTTCAACGCGTGGCCAACTCGACACCATACAGAAAGGTGTCATCATTAGTCAGGTATAACTTCCACCTGAACCCACAAAGATAGAGTGTGGACAGAATTCGTGTCCAGCCATTGAAATAACACCATCGGCCTCAGCAGTATATAATAACCAAACATGGGTCCAACAACAAACATACAATCGCAGCGGACCACAATGATGGCTCTAGTATGTTATAATAACAATATAATAAAGGCTCCTTTTTTCACGCCGTAAGTCGCATTGTACATATGTTGATCGATTCGTATTTTTTTTGTTTTGTACCAAACGTGGTCAGTATTACGCCGGTAGCATTTAAACCCCAAGATGTTTCTTAGTACCCATTTTAGACTGTGTCAATTTAGGGGCCAAGGTCAATTTTAAACATTCGAAATCCGCCCTGAAGCGGATCGAACACGGCGGCAGGGGAGCATCTAGCCACTACGCCACCACGGCTTTCGGCTAGATTGTTATGAGCATGTAAGGAAGATGTATGATTGGTTGATTTCTTTGTGATAAAGGTAATACATAGAAACACAAAAATATCACATCTCTTTCAGAGGTTGTGTAAAGGTAATACAACGAAACACAAAATATCACACTTCTGTCAGAGGTGCTATAATTGTAATACAAAGAAACAAACACGAATAAACAAAATCACATTTCTTTCAGAAATGCTGTAAAGGTAATCCAAAGAAACACAAAAGCATCATATTTCTTTCAAAGGTGCTGTGATGGTAATACAAAGAAACACAAATATATCACATTTTTTTCAGAGGTGTTGTAAAGGTAATATAAAGAAACTCCCCAAAAAAAAAAAAATCACATTTCTTTCAGAGGCGCTGTAACTAAAGATAAACAATATAAAATAACATGAAGTATTGAAGCTTTGCAGAACACAATTATGGGAAACATAGGACGTTGCGACGACTAGCCTTCATCAGCAAACAAATACACAAAACACAACATATAAACAAAGAGAGGACACTACAGTGACTACATTAAGGCATACTAACCGAATGAGAAGAATGAAAAGATTTAAAAACAAATATGAGAACTATGAAAAAACCTATTAAATAAATTAACAAATGTGCTACTTATCTCAATAAAGGTAGTGAAACTAGCATGTGCCTTTAAGGGCCTCTCTCCCCACCATTAAGAGTACTGGTTACGTGATACTAGCACCATATTGTCTAGACCTATCGGCACTCGTTGGATGATGTCGTAAATCTGGACCGGCCGCCTTTATATCCCAGAACATATCCTCGTACCCATAATAGACTGTACCGACCTGGGAAGGCCAGGTAAAGTTACATAATACATCCAAGTCAAGGGAATTCCAACACATAACCACCGGGCCAATAGACCGTGCTTTAAACAAAACACAAAAAAGCAAAGGACTCTTTTCTACGACTTAAAGCGAATTGTGCATATAGTGCTAGGCCAATATTATTATCGGCAACATAATTAAAATATTACAAATCGGCATTCGCGGGGGGCTGTTGTCAATGTCAAGCCGATCGCTTTTCATATCCCATGACATATCCTGATGGCCAATTTGGACTGAGAGCCCGGGTCAATTAAATCAACTCCCAGCCTCAATGAGGATTCGAAGACAAAACCACCAGACTATAACCAAGAGTGCTTGCCACTGTGTCATCCAGGATTGCTAAATTAATATATAACAGTGACAAATTAAGAACGATAGGCTGCAAGAGAGAATAAATCTATTTATTTCCACGTCAAGACGTCAGATTAAGCCAGGAGAGTGCTTCGACTGTCACCAAAATAAAAAAAAAAAATCCTCGCACTGTAATAAGAATGGAACCTATGAAAACTGCAGATGTTCCCAGTCACAGGATATTTATATGTGAAGATACATTTCACTCCTTGTATATCGTAGTTAAGTTAGTTGTATATCCTTTACAGGACGTCGCTGTCTACGCCAGCATTATTTGCTAGTTTGTGACTTCTTGGCAAGTTCACGTTCAGTAGTTTGCCATTGATAGTTTTGGTAATCTGCGTGTTTACACGTGGCGGAGTGTAAGTCTGAGTTAAACTGCGAATCCAGAAGACTTTTACATGTACCACCTTGAAAAAAAATGTTTACCAATTGACTGATTCATTTGCCGATTGAACAATTGATCGAATGATTGAATGGCCGATTGATTATTTAACTACTGGTTGACTGACTGACTGACTGACTGACTGACTGACTGATTAATTGATTGATTCGTTGACATATTGGATTTAATAATTGGATTTATCGCCCCCAATGTATTAGTGAGTACCACAATTTCCACACGTTTAGGTCACACTAGGAATGCCGGGAAACACTCCGTGGCGAAGTAGTTACGCCGTAGGCCTTGCGCACCGAAGGTGTGGATTCGATTCCGGGCTACCACGTTCGGTTTACGAGTGCAGTATTCTCGGAAACTCCCGAGGGTCCTCTCTAAGAACAACGAGTTCGTGCTTTGTGCGACGCTTACCGCAGACCGTCATGCACAAAGAAACCAAGCCATATGGGATAACACCCAGTGCAATGAAATCGATCCTCTTGACTTTTTAAAACATTGTAAAATACTAGGAATACCCAGCTTAGTGCACGAAACCGGTAGCCAATGTGGGGAAGCAAACGAATTATGAGAATCAGATGTGCAGTTAGTGTTATGTTATGGATAGTTTGTTAGTTGTCAATGTTGGCAGGACAATGTCCACCAGCCACGTGATTTTTAATATGAGCACCGTGTACATAGGACCCACTATTATTAACCCTTTGAGACGACTGACACCATGGTGTTTGCCAAGGTGAGCATACAGAAACTTGCAAATGTGAATTAACAACAGTAATAGAATGAAGCGTGCAACGAACATACTCAGTTTGAACTGCCTGACAACAGTGACGGACAGATAGACAAAATACCCATATCGGATAACTAAAACTGCAAAAGGACACAGACACACAGGCACACACACTCACACACACACAATCTCTCTCTCTCTCTCTCTCTCTCTCTCTCTCTCTCTCTCTCTCTCTCTCTCTCTCTCTCTCTCTCTCTCTCTCTCTCTCTCTCTCTCTCTCTCATAGTCTAAATATATTTAGGAATTTGAAGAAGAAAAGTTTTCATTAAACCAATAGTTCCGATGATTAGAAATAAATTTGAAAACTTAGTGACAACTGACAAGCTTGATAGGAATCGAGTGCTCAGCGCGCGCGCGCACACGCACACACACACACACACACACACACACACACACACACACACTCTATCTACATATTTAGTAGATTCTCACAACCAAAAAAAATCATCAAGGAACCACTGTTTCCCATGGAAAGAAGTACTTGAAAACCCTGTGACAGCTGACAAACTTGGTAGTCAAAGAACAAAGGGAAGACAAACAGAAAAATACGTGGAATAATCGGGACAAGAACGTCGACCCGACCTGATGCTATACCTTGGTGATGGTGTGAGGTGGCGAACATCGACCCCCCCACCCTCCGATTTTCCCCGCTTATCGGCACGGGGCACACGATGATAATGATGAAAAGGATCACAATGATTAATATTCAAATCCATCCTATCAACAAACCAAATATTCTTAATACAGTAGTTGCAGTACTACATTTCAGCATTTACAATACCCACAATTATTATGTCAGTTATGGAAGACTCGTGATTAGACAGCTAGCTTAATGTAACCGTTATGAGTGACATTTTCATTATTCTCAAATATCACTTTGTTTTTAGCCAATGGTTGGTTCTCTCTGTCTAATCAATGATTCGCCTATTTACGAACTGGTCGATACAGCTGAACAATTTTTGGACACGTTACTTGAAGAAATAAACTAGAGAACTTGGTGACAACTGGCAAGATTGAGGGGAAAAGAACAGAGTGAAGGCAAAGAAGTAAATATCTGCATGGCTTAGCCACGTGGCATGGTCGAGACAAGACTACGGAACTGATCCACGACTCGGGTGATCGTGTAAGAGGCGAAAAAGGTCCGCCCATGCTTATAGGCATGGCACTTGGTGATGCCTATTTGCTAACGCTCTTATTTGCTTAACGCTCTTATTTGCTTAACTCTCTTATTTGTTTAACGCTCTTATTTGCTTAACGCTCTTACTTGCTTAACGCTCTGAAGTTCTCTTTGCTGCCAGCAGGAGCACCAAAAAGCAAAGTAGCTACTTACCCTGGCAACGTAAAGGGTTGCTATAGGCTAAGGACGTTGTTCACGGCAAGTGGATCTGCCGTGGCAGGAGCACCACAAAGCAAAGTTAGTTAGTTAGTTGGTCGAGGTTCCAACTTCACGGCAACGGGTCGTCCCCATTATGCTCCGATCCTGTGCCAGTGAATATCACACAAAATGCTCCCCACTGTCCAATGTGAAAAGTGGAATAGACAGGAGTCTCGGCAATCCAATAGCCCTCACAAGTACACTGTGCATAATGCCGCTGCCAGAATGCCAACATAAAATTAATCCACGAAAACCACAGTTCATCGTCAATGGACTCGGCAGTCACCAGAAAGACCTCATTGATACGGGTTTTCTCACATGGCTCGGTCTTTTACCGCAGGACAACCCGCCGAAAGTGTCGCACAAAGCACGAACTCCGCAGCTTCAGCGCCGACTCCCGGGAGTCTCCTGAAAAGTGCACTCGTGAACCGAAAAGACAAATCAGTCTATTCAGCAACAGCCGGTAGCCATTGTTCCGAACATGCAGGTCACTGTAAAGGACAGATGTAAAAGCATTCCCTGCTAATTTCACAGCTCACAGTGTCGCCCACGCACTCACTCAGTAGCAGGGTGACGGAACCACAAAGCAAACTAGTTACTTACCCTGGCAACTTAAAGGGTTGCTATAGGCTAAGGACGTTGTTCACGACATGTGGATCTGGAAAGCACGGGGAAACTACCACATTATGCATCTCAAGATACTCATAACGGAAACCGACAAGCAACAAGAATCAATTAAAAAGAGAACTACAGAACCGACACCTTGGATGGAATCGTAGCAAACTTTACACAAATGCAAGCTGAATAATAGAAAACTGTCAAGATGAGAACAGGTGGAAAGACAGGGAGAAAGTGTAATTAAATAAAGACAGCAATTAAGAAGCAGAAAAAAAAGCAAAGACAGCAAAGAGACGAAAGTAATTAAGAAACTAAAATCGTAATAACAAAGTAAAATAAAGGACTTTTGTTACACTCCTTGAGTGGTATAATGTATATTGTGTTAACCCCATATTCTTACTGAACGATTGTCACTCGATAGGTGATGTGGTCAGTATCACGTCGGTCTCTTTTACGTCCCACGACACTTTTTTGTACCTTTTTGGGATCTACCTGGGTCTCTAATTCAAATTTTAAAAAATCCTCTTCGGTGTAGAATCGAACACATGACCACAGATGCTACCGCAAATCCCAAAACCGTAATAAGTAAGTAATTTTGGAGAGACAATAAACCTGTCAACGGAGACACGCCAAGGCCATTAGGAAACAACATTGATAAGGTACAACAGGTGTATAAGAGGTGTATAACCTCACACCCAGTACTCCAGTAGCTATGTACGGTGTTAAGGTTTAGATAGTTAGTTAGTTAGTCGACAGATCATCCTCGTTGCACATCGAACCATTCAGTCCATAAGTGCTCGGATCCCCTCCTCAGCAAATCCCACAGCGTGTAGCGGCTAACGACGCCAGTTCTGTGTTGGTTTATCAATCTTCTTTGGCTTCCTGCGTAGTGTTCTTGTTTGGCCACCCCTCTTTTAATTTGCTGCTCCCGCAGTCTGGCCATTGTTGTAGATTCACAGTCATCACTTGGTTCTCGCAAAAGTCTCACTTCTCGTAGAGCATTCAGAATGTCAGCCTGGTCCATGGCGCGTCCACCCTCCACAGTAGCCTCACCTGCGAGCTTGTCAGCCCGCTCCTTTCCTTGTACTCCCGTATGACCTGGCACGAAGATGAAACTAATCTTTGCCAGCCGAGACCGCTTCAGAGGCAGCAACCATTCTCTTCGGATCGACCCCTCCTCTATCCTCTTGATCATGTTCATTGAGTCGCTAAGGAAACAAGCCCTAGTGAATGTCTGTGTCTCGAGCCATGTTATTGCTTTACTTACTGCCATGACTTCCATGGTCAGGCTACTTGTGGTTTCAGTGAAAGCACCAGAGTCCTCCTTCACAATTCTCCCTCCGGCCCGAGCTGTAAAGGCCCATGAGCTTCTCACATGTCGGACGACCGACCCATCTGTGTAGATGACCGCGTCACCGTCTAGCGAATTCTCGAAAATCAACGCTTGTACTTCAGCCTCAACAGCAGCCGGATTTTCTTGTCTGCATTTTCTATCTAGTTGGATGCAAACTGAAAAGGATGTGCAGAAGTCTGTTGGCACTTGCACCCACTCCTCGCCAGGTTCTAAGTCCTCAAGTGAACACACCTGTTGAAGAATGTCTTCGGCTTGACCCATCCACGACCGTCCTCTTTTTAACCTGCTGCCCTTCACCTTCCTAATTTCACTATGCAGTGGATGTTGTGTGTTTGCGTTAATTCTGAGGTAGGCGCGTGCCCTGCAAACTTGTATTCTCTCTTCAATGGTCGGAAAATCAAGAAGGTAGCGCATCGCCCTGCATGCTGTATCTCTTGTACATCCAAGAATAATGCGCATAGCTTCATTCTGTATCCTTTCCATCCTTTCTATCTGCTTATGGCTGAGAGTCAGGATTGCCATTGCATACTCCAAAACAGACATGACCAGCCCCTCGTACAGAAGACATAGATGGCGCTGCTCACAGTTTGCTGCCGCCATCACCCGCATCGCTGCCAAACCCCGCTTGGCCTTTGTTATCACCTGGTCTATGTGCACATTATAAGCAAGGCTTCGATCAAACCGTATCCCCAGGTAATTCATTGCCTGCGTTCTTTCCACCGTCTCTGAACACAGCATTACAGTTGGTGTTGGATTGTTGACAATATGATTATTCAACGAGAACCAAGTCACTGTTGCCTTTGTTGGGTTGACCATTGCCCCAGCTTCATCACACCAAGTACTTATGCGATTGAGTTCGGTTTGTAGTTCCACAGCAACCTCCTCTCTATCCTTACCCTGACGATACACTAAAACATCATCGGCATACGACAATGTCCTGCCAGGTCCAGTGATCTGCTCACTGGTGATTCACACTGTGTAGGCGTTGAACAGTACCGGAGATAATGGTGATCCCTGTGGTAGGCCAGGATATATTGTTGTTGGTTCCGAAGTCCAACTGCCACATCTAAAAACTACTTTCCGTTGGTAGAGGGCTGCAGCGATCCAACTAAGGAGGAATGGACTACGTTTAGTTCAAGAAGCTGAAACATTAAAAAATCCAGTGGTACTCTGTTGTATGCGTCCTCAAGATCAATCGCTGCAGCAACGGTTTCAGTGCCTGAGTGGAAACCTTCATAGACATCATAGGCAAAGACTGCTGCATTGGTCCAGGTTTCTCTTTTTGGACGGTACCCACCCAGGGTAGGTGGGAAAACACCTTGCCTCTCTAGTTGGCTTGATATTTTCCTGGCAATTACCTTCTCCAGCAGCTTGCCTATTGTAGGTTTAGATAATAACCGAAAGGACCGAAATTCGTGGCGTACATCATTACGCAATGGTGCAGTCACTTGTGAAGCAACCAGGACTGCATGAGCTGTGAAGAAGAGGCTGGACAGAAAACCCACTGCAGGAGATCCCCTTCCGGGAACGTCAAGCATTCTTTGCCCACATTGTCAAAGAACATTTCGAGCCAAAATAGGCCTTATCAGCCATCTTTGAACTCACGGCTCCATACTTTCAATCCCACTGGATGAAATGAGTGGTCATCATCATTCTTGAGAGACAAACCACAACAACAACAAAAATAATAACAGATGATGGCAGAAGTGAAATAGAAATCAAAAAGAGAATAGCAATGGCCAAAAATGCTTTAAACGGCATGGAATCAGTATTAACATCTAGAGAGATAAACAACGCATTAAAAATGACAATTGTCAAATGCTACATCTATTCAAAATATTCAACGCTACTGTATGGCGCGTACGCCTGGACTTTGAACAAGTAACTAGTAAGTCGAATAGAGGATCTGGAGATGTGGATATACAGACGAATATGTCGTATTTCATGAAAACAAAAACAATCAAAAGCAGAGGTTCTAGAAAAACTGGGAATGAAGAGAGACATTATGTCAGATTGATGTTCGTCCATCTCTTGATGTTATTTTCCCACTTGTATCGTTGTCTAATTCTTGCTCGCTTGCCTCCAGCCTTGCCCTGCAGTATGGTTTTTATGATAGTGTTATACATTTTAAACGGCTATCTTAAACACTGGCTGGCATGACTTAAATGCTATATCGTTAGGCTGTCTTCTTGTTAATGTGCAATACAGCCATACCCTGACTTACGGCTACTTGATTTTGCTTTGATGTGTGTGTGGTTGTTGTTTTGTTTTACGCATATAGCCATCTTCAATTGCAAACTTACAGCCCCTTGTGACCACTTCGGCTTTTTTTACGATTTCCTACTACCTCTATGAACGCACACCGTTAGTTCTATCTTTGCTTTGCTCACAAATGAATTTCGCCGAGAAGGAGGAGGAGGAGGAGGAGGAGGAGGAGGAGGAGGAGGAGGAAGAAGAAGAAGAAGAAGAAGAAGAAGAAGAAGAAGAAGAAGAAGAAGAAGAAGAAGAAGAAGAAGAAGAAGAAGAACAACAACAACAACAACAACAACAACAACACCACCAACAACAAGCAGAAGCAGAATATTTGTCTGACAATGGTGTGATGTCTTTGGAAGCATCAATGCCCAACTTCAGTGTGTGTGTGTGTGTGTGTGTGTGTGTGTGTGTGCTTGTGTGTGTGTGTGCGTGCACGCGCGCGTGCGTGCACTTGTGTGTGTGTGTGTGTGTGTGTGTGTGTGTGCGCGCGCAACCACATTACTATTGTGACGCGAAATAAAAATGCACTGCTTGAGAAGATGTCAAGAATAACAAAACCGGACATGAGATCAAACTAAAAACAGTGGACTAGCAGAGGGACAAACAGAAAAAAGGCAACGACATTTCTAATGAATAACGACGAACTGTTAAAATCTGATATTTTAACATGGCCAAAGCAAATGGCTGGAAGAATGAATTAATGAGATCAGCCGCAGGTGAGGATCAAGACACGAGTGTTTTTGATGAACACATCTAATTTTTCCACAGCAGTTATAAAACTGACATATTACAACTGACTTCATTGATGTTTTACTTAAAAGAACGTTAGCTTTCTTGTCGCCAAGGCGACGAGCTTCAAGATTGGATTTGTTAGGCAGCCTGAGATACAAGTCACAGTTTCACTGTCTTTTAGAATACAATCACGTTGTCAGTTTTCAGCAACGCTGACATAAAAAGTTATATTAGAGCATTGAAGTATAGTTCCTGGGGAAATACATCACAATAATTCTTACAACGTCAGAAATTCTCTAGATAAATGTGTTCTCCATTCAAGAACTTTGTTTCTATTAATAATCTTATTTATAACTACATGTTCATTGCAAGACGTCGTGATCAACCACAGCCCCTATTGACTGTTTGGGATTTACTAGACAGTTTTACATTCAGTAGTTTGCCATTGCTTCATAAACGGGAAGTCGACATTTAAGCCCACGTGACCAGCGTGTGTGAAACGAACCCACTACGCCGCCGCTGGAAGTTAAATTTAAGGGCATTAAACGTCTCAGTCATGCCGACCTCCGTATTAATGATACTATTAACTTGTCAAATATATTATGAGATCATGTCACGTGTTACAGAATCTTAAAGTACGCACGCCTATACGTGCTGTTGTTTTGTCGAAAACTGCTGTTTGTTCAACTTTTCACATGGGACAGTGAGGAGCGTTTTGTGTGATATTCACTGGCACAGGAACGGATCATTATGGGATGACCCTTTGCCGTGAAGTTGGAACCTGGACTAATGATTAACGACTAAAGTAAAGTAAGTCAAGGATCCTGTTACGCTCCATGGGGTGTGTTAGGCATATGGTGCAAGGCCCATATTGTTAATTGACCTCTCGACATTCCAGGGGCGATGTGGCCAATACCACAACGGCTGCCCTTACTTCCCAACACATTTCCTTGCAGCAATTTTAGGTTTGGTCGACCTGAGATCCAAGGTCCATTTTCAAAATCTGATCCGGTGCAAATTTCCAGCCATGATCTCCTGGTCGGCAGGTGAGTGTCTAGCCCAGTGGTTCTCAACCTTTTTTGGCCCATGCACCCCTTCACCATATGTTCAGAATGTCATCCCCTCCTTTCGTATTGCCTCCCTATTACCCCCCCCCCCCCACACACACACAGTATACGTAAAAACTGAAGCTAAATTTAATAACACATACTAGAAAAAGTCAAGACCTCAACATTTAACGTGATTTGAGGGTCTACTTACGTTATATAACGAATTCCAGAAGGGCGAGAAGTTCAGAACCTTAAAGTTTGGAGTGAAAAACAATATCAAGTAATCAGTTCTTGTATTAAATATTGAGCACAACCCACTACTGGCAACGCTGATCCTATTCTGGTATGAACCTAAGGCCTATCTACGTCAATGTGGAAGCACTAGACTCGAGTTTCGCTCTTGTTTGAGCTCGTCGGTAGTGCATATCCTTGACCGGACCCGGAAACAATCCCGGATCACTGGCGTGTGAAGCGGGTGTGTAACCACTAGACCACGCGGCACACGCTTGTCTAGAAGTCAAAATAACTTTTCAGCTTTTGGTCTACAATTCCTGCCACTTTACATACAGCAGATGATTCAGAATAAAGATTTTAATCCTTGCTGAATGAAATAACAGTTGGAACAACAGACTTAGAAAAAGCGATCCAATCATTGGCCCATTTATTGGTGTCCATATTCCTTTTTCTTCTTAGTAACAACTGACTTAACCATGTCTTCTATTTTTGCTGGTGACGCCCCAAAATGTAATCGTATATAATAAAAAGCTATGTGTATTTACTTATTTATCCGATGTCCCACCGCAAGATAAAGAATAGATACAAATTTATAGAGAAAAAAGAAGATAAAAGGCTTTAAAAAGGTTTTAAAAAAAATAAACAAAATTAAGGATAGCTCTGACGTAGATCAGGTTGCTATGACATGGTTACTGTCCCATGCTGTCCCATGGGAAATACAAATGCGTGCTGTCCCATCCCATCCCATCCCATCCCATGGGACCTTTCCTATGGTAATCCCATGAGAATACCATTCCCATGGCCAAGCCTGGCAATTACGTCTGAAAAAAAAAAAACACTCCGGATGAACGCAGCAGAAGAAGAAGACTGATATGCTTGTATGGACAAGAACAAATACGCTATTCATTAGTGTCTTTTGTGCTACAGATGAAGGTGCACATCAACCAAAACGTGGTTGTTGATACATTTTTTTAAAAACATATTCCTTACAGGACGTTGCTGTGAACACCAGCATTTTTCATCTGCTGTTGATGCACTAGGCAAGTGTTACGTTCAGTAGTTTGTCATTGCTTTCTGAACGACAGGCTCACATACCCCCCCCCCCCCCCCCGGGGGGTAAGTTACCAGCGCGGCGCGAACCGCTGCCGATTCTCGAAGCTGCTGTTTTCCCCACGTGGATATACGGGATTACGAACAATGTTATTAACTCCTCGGCCAGGGTGACCGGGTTGTTGCTACTACAGGATAAATAAAACATGTTTTTGCACTCCTACATGAGAGACTTCAGAAAGCAATGGCAAACCACTGAACTAAAATGTCCAAATAAATCGCAGTCAAGAAATGCTGGGGTTGATTTCAACGCCCTGTAAAGGACATGCAACAATCTAACACGAATGACTAACTATATGACGTACACAACATGCTTCCCCAGAAACGACAAATAAATAAAGACGTTCGTGTCGTAAAGACAAAATAAAAACAAGTTCTTTCATTGAGAATTAGCGTGCGAAATGTCTCCCACGTTATTACAGCAAGGAGCAGGTTCTAGGGTAAGCACTTCAATTTCTGCGGCTCGAATAGTTTTTGACAGTAAAAGGCCAGGCCCTGATTGTGTGATGCCACGTCGGGTTTTGCTAATAGAACAGTTTCCCCAAGGTGGGGAGATTATGGGAACCCTCCCAAAGGGGTTCGGCCAGAGTGGCTCGAAGGTACGGCGGGAAGATCCGCGGGCAGTTCAAGATTGAGAGGCAGTTTAGGGTGGAAATGCGTGTGTCAACATTATGATAATTATTGTCACGCTTATGCCATATATTTTGGTCATATAAAATACAGTATGGCAGATATGAATGTAGATACTCGTAAACTGTTGTAAGCGTTCATTGCATGTTTTATCATATTGCATATTCATTAACCGCTAGTCAATTATCTTTTCAAAAGTCTGCAGGTAAGCATGGTCGAATTGGTAAGAGCGCGTGTTCTTAAACATCCGGCTTGCTGATGCAGAGGTAAGCGTTTCAACCCTCACACCGGAAAGCAGCCCACACGCAAAATTCAGTCCATCTCTACTATAAATAGTGTGTATGGACTGCGTTTGAGTTCAAAGCGAGCGAGCGCAGAAAGAAAAAAAAATTCAAAAGTGTGAAGATCTTGTAACAAGAGGAACAATAGAACATCTACTTAATTTGCCCGCCAAGAACAAAGTGACATTAGGTTGGCTACCGGCAATGCAAATGTGAGCGGGAATCCACCGCAGTGTATCTTTGTGTCGGGGTAATACAGGACGCTAGGCAACCGACAGACTTACATTATAGAAGCAGGGGTTATTTCGATAAAGAAGTAAGCACACGTGCTTGATGTCAAAGAGCGCTGTGGACTTAAGTCATCTTTATAACACAAAGCTGTCCTAACTGACCAGAGCAGATACATATACGACTCCTAGACACCAAAACACATACTAAGAATTACTACACGATACACATACACATACCCTTTCCTTGGTGACTTGAGAGATCAAATATGGTCCTAAGGACAGCGGAAGAGACTACGGGGGAACAATCAACGACCATGTAATCTCATCTCATCTCATCTCATCATGTTCCTCTTGTACCTTGTGGTGTCGAGGTGAAGTACAAACTTCGTGAGAGTGCCCGGTTATGGGCTTCGTATATCGACATTTCCATGGATTCTGTTATTCCCTCCGTCCAACGTTATGTAATATTCATGGAAATCATCAATGCAACTCGTATCTTTGTTGAACATGGTCGAGAAAGAACATTCCATAATTTCCTGCCAGGGAACACAGATTAGGAAGCATTGGTTTACTGGGGTCGTCGTCAGACGAAAGCTTCGGGACCCCAAACCTTTTATTCTGGGGTGTCAATTCATTTAGAAGAAAAGTAACTTGATGCAACCTCTAGCAATACAAGTCAGACCAAGTATGGTGAGAGTAACCATTCTGAGAACCAATGGAGAGAGAGATGAAAGTCTAGTCCTTCATCTAATAACTCTAATGTTTGTCTTGGGCAAATAGCATCGGGCAAAGGGCAAAGAGCGTCTTAAGTCAGTTGGAGTTTATTCTGATAGGTCTTCACAGTTTGCAGAACCGACATCAGTACAAGCTACCATTACGGGTAAATAACCATTACGATTAAATTACTATTACAGTACTCACTGAGAAAGTTTTCAAGAACAGAAGGATCAAAACATAGTTTCGCCAGCAGGAGAATATGTCGCCTTCTGCTTCTACTCTTTATCTCCAGCTGGAACAAAACACCTCAACCAATGTTCTCCAAATCGTATGTAGTAAAGCGCCATAGAAGCACTGGGCAAATGATGCTAGAACCATATTTGTATAGACCGATCGGCACTTGGTGGCTGATGCGGTCAGTATAATGCTGGCCGCCAATACTTGCAACATTTCCTGGTCCCACTTTTAGGCTGGGTTCACTTGGGAGCCCAGGTCAATTTTTAAAATTCGGATCCGCGGATCGGACACATGACCCCAGGCACGGCAAGAGAAAAATTGCACGTCCTTTGCAGACAATAATACATTTTGAGTATCATAGCCTGGGAGTCTAAGATAAGTAGCAACATTTATTTTCTTCAAATTGTCATTTACTATTTAACGTTCTATATAACATTTCGGCACTCCTTTCTTACAATCAATGATAGTGGCGTATTGCACAAGATACTTTTCATTTTCTGGAATACTGCTTTTGCATGACGTACCTGTGAGTCATTTAAGTATCTCATTCAGTATGTCTATTTTTGAAACTGAAAGTTTTTCAGCTTTCAGAGTCACTTTGCCTAGAGGCTTCTAGAATGAAAAACATAATTACCTATTATACAGAAATAAACCAGAGATCGCCGTTCGTGAACATAATGTATGAGAGAAAGTCATTAAGTAACATAACTTTTATTATAAAGTGCATGGAGGAGTATGGACAGCGAAAATTTTTAGTTTAGGACACACACTGGCTCTTAAGCAATACCCCATCAAGTGGACGTGATGACCGAGCAGTTTGCGTTTATGCGGTAGCGATTATAAACTAGCTGCCCCACTGTCGACTTGCACAGTAGAAGACCGACTATGGGTTATTCGCTTCTTGTTGTCAGAGGATTGAAACCCTGTGCAAAATAACAAAACAATGATGGTTCAGTATGTATACATGTTGACTGAGTTAAGAGAGAGTGCATGGATGGGTAGAAAAATGCAGTGGAAACGTCCGTTGTCTCCGGTCAAGAAAAAATTCAAGATGCAGGAATCCACCGGGAAAGTCATGATGACCAACGTTTGGGACATCAAAGGTCATATTATGGTGCATTTCCTGGAAATCGATGAAACTGTGACTAGTGCTAGATACAGTGACATACTAGTAATACACTGAAGCCAGAAATACGATCAAGACGCCGGAGACATCTATCAAAAGGAGTATTGTTGCCGCAAGACAAGGCCAGTTCTATTTATGGCTTCGCATACAGTGGATACACTATGAGCTCTGAAATTTGAGGTCTTGAAACATTGAGCATACAGTCCAGACTTGGCGCCATCTGACTTTCACCCTTGCAAGTACAAATGCGAAGTCAGAGATTTACAGAAGACAACCAGGTAACGGAGGCGGCGCAAAACTGGTTTACGCCCACACCCAAATCTTTTTCTGAGAAGGCATCAACAAAGCTGGTGGACACGTGGACCAAGTGGGTTGGCAGGCAGGTGGAGAAGGGGTTGGGGGGGGGGCACGATCTATGTTGAGAAACAAGACACACTCACAATTTCTGGTTTGCATTGTTGTAAACATGCTATTCGTAAACAATCGGATTAAAATATAAACTTCTCGTCCTTGACTTGTGCACGTAAATTACATGTACCTCAGAAATCGGAATGGGTTCGCCTGATGGCGTTGGACACTGGTAAAAGGGAAAGCTAATCCACACGTTCAGTGCTACTAGAAGTAGCATATATAGACTAAGTTTGAGTTCAAAGCGAGCGAGCGCAAACAAGAAAAATGCCTGTTATGAATTGACTTCCCATTCGCACATAACTTGCGCTAAGCGGATGACACCGTAGTGATAGATACTAATTTGAAAGAACTACTGAAATGATTGTTACTGGTAGAATAGTTGTAAAAAGTGAAAACGAGCTTGAACTTGAATAATAGGATGACAAAAGTAATGGTAATATCATAGATTAATATCATGTCTAAATGCACAGTTGAAATCAAAGGTATTAATTTGCGGTAAGTACAGAAATTCAAGTATCTGGGTACTTGGATTACATCAGATGGAAGATGTGTTACGATAATCAGAGAACGGAATACCACAAAGAAACACTTCATTTTATAAAATGAAGAAATGTTATGCAAAATAATTATTGTCCATTAGAGGCTCAGTAATCATTCAGTAACATGACCTTTGCAGAACCTCGCCCCCCCCCCCCCCCCAACAACCTTCCGGAAAACCTCTCGATCACAAGCAAGATGCCCCACGTCTGATACACCCATCTGGAGATCATCCACCACATCCTGCACCCATCTTCTCTTTGATCTTCCTCTTCCTCTCTTCCCAGGTATATACCCCTCCATTATTGTTTCTCTCCAAACTTTCGTGATATTTCAAGTGACCAAAATATCTAAATTTTCTCTGTTTTATCATCTAATTTGTTCTTTTCTTTATCCAAGCTACACTTAGAACTCGTCTATAACATTCACATTCAAGGGCAACATTCAGGGCATTTATGCGCTGCTTAGCTTGTTTAGTAAGTGTCCAGGTTTCACATGCGTATATTGCAATGTGAAAGATGCATGCTCTTAAAAATCTAATTTTTGTAGTTTAATCTTTCCCACTCCACAATTTATTCAAGTCTTTGAAGAGCAATGAATATTCGTTTTTTAATTTGTTTCATTGTGTCACCATTGTTGGTAATTAATGACCCACGATATTAGAAATTTTCCACCACCTCCAATCTTTCCTTATTAACAAATATTTATTTCTCCATAGTAGTTTTTTCTGTATGCATTATCTTTGATTTTGCTATGTTAAGATATAAGATGTGATTTTCACTATTCAATTGCGTTGAAGTTATTATATTTTCTATACCATTCGGTGTTGTTGATAGCAATACTGTATCATCAGCATACCGAATCTCTGGTATGTCATGACTACCAATATTTAGGGCATCATATAGCTCCCTGTTTATATCATCTCTGACGTTTCTTATTATATTCTCGGCGTATAGGTTAAATAAATAGAGGGACAGCACACATCCCTGACGGACTTCTTACCTGATGTCAAACCAATATGATGTCTCGCCATCTATTCTAACCGCTGCTTGTTGGTCTAGGTAGAGCATTTTTATGAGTCATACTACATGTGATTGAAAGCCTATATTCCTCAAGATTTCCCAAAATTGATGATGGTGTACACATTCAAATACCTTTGAATAATCCACAGAACATGAGAATAGGTTTACACATTAAATTCTCTGCACTTGTCTATTATTAAACGCATATTGAGAATGTGATCTCTTGTTCCTCTTCCTTGTCTAAATCCAGCTTGAACCACGTTAATCTCTTCTGCCATTTTCTTTCGAAGTATTCCCAATATGATTTTTAATAGAATTTTACTTGCATGACTGATCAGGGCAACAGTTCCATAATTAGTGCATAATTTCAGGTTAGAAAAGGAGTTTTGCATATTGCACTGGACCAGTATTAACATATGGCGGTGAATTCTGGACAATTAGTTAACAAGAAAAAAAAGAGAATCCCTCAAGACCACAGAGATGTATTTTAAAAGAAGAATTCTTTAATATTTCTTGAACAACGTAAATGAATCAACTATACGTATGAAAGTGTAAGTTGTATGGTCAGAGTATCCCAAATATCAGAACTGGAAGTCGTCTTCTTTGGCTCCATTATGAGAAGAGAGTTGGGTCTGTGGTTTAAAAACGCAGTTTCACAATCACCACAACTGAGTTCGATCTGGGAGCAAATCGCTTTGCTTTGATTTTCAAAATTTTATGAGAGTCGGTCGTTCAGAAAGCAATAACAAACTACTGAATGAAAAGTTGTCCAGAAAATCACGAACATTTAGAGAATATTCTTCATAGCCTTGTGTGATGGCACTGAAGGGTGTCATCGCAAGAACCGTTACATGCTGTTGGAGATCCCAAGATTTGGAGAAGCAAGATCTCCCACGCCACGTGGCAAGGCACTTGATGATGGTGATAAAGAATAGAAACGAAAAAGAAAAACAAAAACATCTAAGTGCTAATCCGGTGGTCATGACTGAAGTAATTTAGAATAAAGCTAAACTGATCTTTCACTATGTGACATACAGCCAGTTATTTAGCGAAGGATGTAATTAAGCTTCCCCCCCCCCCACCCCCCCCCCCCCCCCCCCCCCATATCCTTTACAGGACATCGCTGTCAACATCAGCATCTTTCAGCTGATTGTTGATTTCTTGGCAAGATTACGCTCAGTAGTTTGCCACTGCTTTCTGAGCGACCGGCTCACATACCCCGTAAGTTACCGACGCGATTCGAACCACTGCTGATTCTCACCGTCGTCACGTTACCTACGAGAGTATACGAGATTACGGAGAAAAGTCGCTAACTTCTAGGCCAGGAAGGCGGCGTAATTAAGCTAATGACGTAAAATGTTTTTAAAAAAAAACATGATTAGTTTACACGTTTCTTGTCTGGGTGGCCATGATTGGACAGACATAATGCAGTTCTCCAGTTCAGAAAAAAGTAAACTGAACCTGATGAAGTCATTGAGAATAGTGCTGGGAAGTTTTTTTTGTTGTTGCTATCTCTCGCTCGCTTTGAATTCATGCATAGTCCATACACACTACTTCTAGTAGTGCTGGACTGAATTTTGCGTATGTTTCATTCCCCACGATTGTCAGGTAAACTTAACTGTTGATGGAATATGACAATAATCAATTGATAAGATTATTAAGATAAAAGTGTACTTCAGACCTATTTTATAGTATATCTAACATTCATTTTGTTTCCTTCTGTCATATTCGTATAGATTAAAGGCTTGGAAGCTTTTTAAAAAAAAATATGTACCTGAGCTTTCTCTGTGAAGAGAAGTTGGATGAGGACGTAGAAATATGATAACAACTTGAAACCCGTTTATTTGTATACATACATTGTCCCTTTATTTCTCAACATAATTTCCACCAACATTGACGCACTTATCCCATCGTTTTATCAGTCCTCCCAAACCGGCTGCATAGAACTGCTTGCTCTGTTTTCTAAACCACATTTTCACTTCACATTCAACTTCGGCGTCATTCGCGAAATGTCTCCCGCCAAGGTGGGTTTCAGTGGACCAAAACAGTGGAAATCGCTAGGGGCTAAGTCGGGGCTGTAAGGTGAATATTCCATAACTTCCCACCTTAGTTGGTTAATTTTCTCCTGAGTTAATCGGGTGGTATGTGGTCTGGCCAGTCAGCAGTCCTGGACGTTTTCTTCAAATTGCATCATAAAGCATCGATAGAACTTCACAGTACGATTCAGAATTCCCATTGTCACCATTCTTCTTGAAATTGGTTAAAAGCACTCCTTGACAATCCCAGAACACTGTCAGCATAACCTTCCTTGCTGATGGCGTAACCTTGAATTTGTGGACACAAGGCGAAGAAGGATGTTTCCATTGCATTGAAGCACGCTTTGATTCGGGCTGGTAGTGATGCACCCATGATTCGTCCCCAGTAACAATCCTGTTCAGCATGTCTTCTCCTTCATCTTCGTATCGACAGAGATGATGCAAGGACAGGCCAAATCGGTTCATTTTGTGTTCCTCCTTCAATTGTCTGGGTACCCACCTTGAGCACACTTTCTTAAATTTCAATCGATCATGCATTATGCTGTATGCTGAACCATGTGAGCACCTTATTGCAGATGCTACAGAGTCTATCGTTACTCGCCTGTCACCTCTAATCATCTCCTCCACCCGCTGCACGGATGCTTCTGTTGCAATCTCAACAGGACGACCAGATCGGATTTCATAAACAAGTTTAGAGCGTCCTTCAGAAAATTTTTCTACCCAGCTATGCACCGCTTTACGGGACAAACATTTGTCAGCATAAACAGGAAGCATTTCCTTACGAATTTCCTTTGCAGGCAGTCATTTTGCCCACCACACACACACACACACACACACACACACACACACACACACACACACACACACACACACACACACACACACACACACACACAAAGCGCACAACAACACGTTGCTCTTTGGTTGTACACTCCGTAAGTACAGTCGCCATTTTGTTTATGCACTGCGCATGCGCATGAGACACCTAGCGCCACCTGACGAACGGGAATATAAAGTTCGATGTTGCTGTCACATAATGACACCTGTAGAAAACACCAACTACAATTACCTGCCATCCCACATAACTGTGATACTTACTTATTGACTTGCTCGCATACAGCCTAACGATATTATTTGCAATGACATTGTTTTTACTTTTTACAAACATGTAAGTTGCAATGTGTTCTATTATCCTGTGCATTCTTTACTTCCTACTTCTATTTTATCATATATCGGATGTGTGAAGCTTAGTTTAAGTTTACGTAAAGACATTATAATCTGTGTCTTCTGTATCTCACGTCGCTGTCTTCGCGTGCTCTTAATTATTTCTTGTGAAAATAAGCACCACTGTTTGAAAGATAGCACATTGTATCGATCATTCTTGGAGCCATAATGGCTGGCAATTTTTTTCTGTTCTAACAGTTTAATTACAACTTTTAAAAACAGAATTCTGTTTCTGTGGACCGCTCGCTTTATTTCCCGTGAAAGGGGCTTCGGGGATTAACCGGGTTTCATCCTTAAATCCTAACAAAATATTTTAATTTGTGTTTTTTTTTCTCTGTAAAAGGCACAACTAGTTTCTTTGTTTTAAATTGTGGAATCTGTTGAGGGAAAATACTCACGAGTATTTTGTTTGTATTGATTGCAAATACTGATTAAAATATTTAAGCTTCTATATTAAGAGGCAAGGTTTTTAATGGTGAATAGTGGAAAACTACAAATATAGCATGGATCTGTAAGCATCTTCATCATATTGATATGTCTTACTTTATCGAAAGCCTTTGTCCTAGTCAATGACGCAAAGATGTAGGTCTTTGTTTACCTCCACCGAACGCTCAAATAATGTTCTCAGCAAGTACACAGAATTTACCCATATTGTTCTTGCCCTATTTCAGGTTACATTTTCTGTCTAGCTCTTTGCATGATGATACTTAGCAAAATCTTCATGGTGTGGTTCATTATGCTAATTGTTCGATGTTGATCACATTCCAAGGTTCCTGATTTCTTTGGGATTGCTATAAATACAGATTTAGATCTCAAAAGTCGAGAGGATTGATTTCAATGCACAGGGTTTTACCACAAATGGCTCGGTCTCTTTCCACAGGGCGGCCTGCAGAAAGCGTCGCACAAAGCACGAACTCCGTTGCTCCAGCGACGACCCCCAGGAGTTTCCGAGAAAAATGGTATGTTCCCAGTATCATATATTGTGTGCAGCAGTCTGGTAACTTGGTATATTCTTCTAAGGCATCGATTATTTCTGTTGTGATTTTGTCTGTACCCGTGGTCTTGCCAGTTTTAAGATAATTAAGAGCATTCTAAACCTCCATCATCAGAATTGATGGTTCTTCATTATTACTCAGAATATCATACTGGTCTTCTCTTGAATCATTATAAAGGCCTTTCACGTAATCTGACAATGATTTAAAATCTGATATTTTTCTATTATGATTTTGCCATCTTTGGTTTTTAGGCAACTCGTTGATATTTGCGTTCTTTTCTTAGTGATATTATGAATTCTTTTGTGCATTCATTTGGTATTCCTGGTGTTGTGTTGGTTTTCAATTTCTCACAAATTTTCCTCAAGCCATGTTTATTTTGCCTCTTTGCACAATTTCCTAATTTTTCCCGTGAAGCTCTTCATATTTTTCATGGTTATTTTTTGTTATTTTCACTTATTTCAATAGTTTTAAGATGTCTTCAGTCATCTATTTCTTACGTCCTATCATCTTAATTTTTGGGATAGTTGTTTGTGCAGCTTGGCTGACCGGGTTCTTCAATATTTCCCGTTGGTCACTGACATCTTGAAATGGAATTTTCAGATCAGCCAATAGTTCAAATCTGATTTTTACCTCTACGTGGAAATTATCTTTTATCTCCTCACTCTGCACAAAGACGAAATTGTGTGCTTGTTGGTGTATATTTTTTCTTCTTTAATTTTTATATGTATATTGCTTATGACTAAACCCTTGTCGCTATAGAAGTCTTCTGTTGATGAGAATGTCATCAATCTGGTTTCTAATCATATTGTTAGAGCTCATCCATGTTCACAATCTCCTTTGATGTTGATGATACCAGGTGTTTCCAATAATCATAGCATGCTCTTGTGCCCACTGTACAATTCTGCTACCTATTTCATACCGTTTCCATAGTCCATACTTGCCTACTGTGCATCCGTCTTGTTGATTTCCGACTCTATAATTATAGTCATACATTATTATATTTAATTCTGAATACTTGCACTTCTTTAAGGCATTCTCCAAATCATTATAAAATTCGTCGATGACGTCAAAACTGCTGTCTGTTGTTGGTGCACTAACCTGAATGTTGCTACTTTAGTGTATGCCGCTGTCAACCCATTCCTGCTTTGTGTGTAATTCTCGAATGTGCCAACCTGATTCCCATGGTTTCGTATAAATGAGCAAGCCATGACTCCATTTCCTTATTCAGCTTGCTTTGGTAACAGTCGTGTTGTCATGCAATAGCTGTCACAACTGGAGATGCATGTAGGCTTTGGCCTGTGCCAGTGCAAGACGTTAGGTGGCTGAGTAGGTAAGCAGATAGGTAGGCATGTAGCTATGTAGGTAGGTATGATGATAGCGAGATAAATCAGCATACAGATAAATCGTGTATGTGCTACGAGGGCCCATAAAAGCAAGGAGTTGTAAAACTGCAATATATCATACATGTCGTAAGAAGCCACCAAGGAGGGATGTTATGAGGCCAGCTGTCTCATCCCGTAGAAAACTGTACCTCCAACATCCAAACACTCATGAACAAGTATGTCACGTGCATGGCATGAGGAGGCAGAGAGCGTATGCTCCGTTGTTATAGTTTTTTTTGTTTAATCGTCCATCCAGTGCCTTTTCGGCTGGGGTGGGCGATCATGCCGCTCCACAAATTATGATCTCCGACGTCATGGATCAATCCGTGTGTTGAATCCCTTCCGCGCCATGACACAATACTGTCAAGAATCTTCTCACGCTGTCTTCTTCTATCTCTCTTTCCGCAAATCTGCCCGGTTATCACAACATGTTCCAGTTTTTGACTTCTCATAACGTGGCCAAAAAACGATGCCTGCCTCTTTCTAATGTTTGTGATAAGTTGTCTTTGTGACTCAGCTTCCCTTAAAATGTCCTGATTGCTCATTGTGGCTGTCTAATTAATTTTCAGCAATTTTCTTTAACACCACATCTCCATGGCTTCTAGGGATTATTTCGCATGTTTACTAATTGTCCAGGATTCGTAACCGTATGTTAAAACTGGTTCTTCTTCTTCTTTGCGTTCATCAGGAGTGTTTTTTCAGATGTGATTGCGGTGTGTCTGGTTAGGCACCCTTGGGTCGAAACCCGTAGGCCAACACATCCGACTTTTAGCGTGCATTTTTGACCAGGTTAGCATTCCTGGGAGACTCACTTTTGTGGTACTGTCCACTTCCCATCTGGTCAAGTTGGAACAGTCGAAGAATGCACAGTCATCCCTCAAATGAAGGCAGGGACAGTCCATAGCATTTTCCGCCATCCTGGGTGGCTTCCATAATTGCAGAGCTGACACATAACGCTCTGGTGCTGGGCTCACCGAGGGAATCGTCACGTCCTGCTCATGGCTGCTTTAATTCCTCACTTCAATATATTGGGCATTTCGTTCGCCCCGGGCCGTTCCCGCACAAACCAGACAGGTCTGCAGGCGGTATCCACTCAGCGAGTTTTCGGACATGTGCTTGTCGTTGCGCCCGTCAGAGCTGTTCCAGGCACGACAGACATTCGGAAAACTACCTAGTCAGAGCTGTTCCGAACAAGAGCGGCATTCGGAAACTAGGTAGTCAGAGCTGTTCCTAGCACGAGAGACATTCGGACGAGACATTTCACTCGGAAGTAAATGCGTAGTGCCAATTTTTAGTTTGCCACCCGTAGGACGGCACTTCCGACTTCAGCAGGCATTTTTAATGAGGTTAGCCTTCCTCGGGTTTCGAGGCACGTTAGACTTATTGTTGTGATGTCGCCCACATCTCAGCTGGTCAAGATAGAACGATCATCGACATCACGGTTAACCCTCAAGGGAAGGCAGGGGCAGACCATGGGCCTATCCAAGGCTATCCAAGGAGGCTTCCATAATTGCAGAGCCGGCACATATTGCTCTGAGACTGGGCTCACCCAAGGAGTTGCCTCGTCCTGCTCATGGCTGCTTTAGTTCCTCACTTCCATGTGTTGGGCATCTCGCTTGCCACCGGTCGCTAAATCACACACCAGGAACGGTCAGTCTGCAGGCGACATCCACTAGGTAAGCTTTCGCTTCGGACTACGCAATGGATTCGCTAGCCGTGCGTTCCATTTCGTGTTATTGAGACATTTTTCCACCTTGTTTTTCCACCTTTGTCTACACTCTCTATGAGTTAGATACAGTCAGTTTTCGTAGCCTTTCATTCGACTGGGGCACTTCTTCAACCTTTTTGTACTCGCTCACGAGGTAGGCTACATGTGCTGCCGGCTCAGCACCTTACCTCCGTACAGCAGTGAGCGAGAAACGGGCGGCCCTCTCATCCGGGGATCCCTCATATCCCCCAGCTGAGAGCCTTCGGACAGGTATCTGAACTGGGCATGTAGCGTGCTCAGTACCTCACCTCCGTATTTCGGTAGGTGAGTTTTCGGCCCGGCTCACTCATCCAAGGGTAGTAGCTTAGAGGCGTTCAGCTAAATCTCTCAGAAGAAGGCCTTTGTGTAACTGTCTGGACCAAGTTTGTGGCTTCGTGCGCTTGAGTTTAAAATCTGACTGCTATCCTCAGTCTACCTGCAGAGAAGCAGGTTGTGTCTCTCTTAGTCTGGTCCCTATCCCAAGAGCTGTCCAATATGTAGTTTATATCCATTGTCAGAGCGCTTGGGGTCGGTGGGATACTCAAGCTCCCCCACCGCGGCAAGATGGAGACACATCGGGGGAGAAAACTGGTTCTATGTAACATGCAAGAACTCTTTTTCTAACTTTCAAGGACAGTGACTTATTGCACAAAACATTCTTCATTTGATAGAATGCACTTTTTGCTTGTCATATTCTGTTCTTTATTTCAGTGATGCATCTTCCATTCTGATGTTTAAAAAAAAAATGATATTGACAATTTTATTGCAGCCAGAATAGACGCAGCAATAAACATTGCATCTCTAACTGGCCACATAGGCCAAGCTCCAGAATTCCAGAATGAAAGAGATTACACATTAGCCTTAAGCTTACTAAGTCTCCAGTGTCGATTCTTGGTCTTGTTTGATTAGGTTTCCTGTCTTGGAAGATAAAAGGCAGAGGACGAAACTATCTACCTATAGACGCTTCGGGGCACGTAACCAAATAATCTAGGTCTTCAGGAATTTCCAAAATTTATTTGGGACACTGAAAATATCAGTAGAAATAATATTTTGAAATGTCTTAATTTTCAGAGAAGTGTATATGTTTTTTTTTAATTTTAAAGTTTAGTTTAGTCCACGGATCACCATTACGGTACACAGATGTAACCAATAAGTGCTCCGTTCCACTCCTAACTCAAGCCTGAGTCCGGAGAATCTCACCCCAGTGCACGAACTCCGTAGCACCGGCGAGGATCTTTAAATAATTTGGGTACATTTTAATTGAAAATTTTCTCCGGGCAGCGCCTTTAGGCTACTCTTTTTAGATTTCCAACTGCCAAAGGATTGTTTACGTGCGCAACAATACACACGGGCGTCCGATCTCACTATTCAGAGACCAGGATACATTTTAATACTAGAAGTCCACATGAAAAAATCCCGGCCCTCACCGGGGCTTGAACCCGGGACCTCCCATACTTGAGGCGAATACCATACCTCGATACCACTCAGCCCCCCCCCCCCCCCCCCACCACCACCACCCACCACCACCCCCTATTTTCAGTGTCCCAAATAAATTGTGGAAATTCCTGAAGACCTAGATCATTTGGTGACGTGCCCCGAAACGTTTATAGGTAAATAGTTTTTGTCTATTGTTTCTTTGTCTTAAACACAAATTTCGCATAATAATAAGAGACAGAATAAAATCTCAGACGAGTGAAATTTCTTTCTGGCGCCACAAGACAAATTTCCAAGGGAATAAATCCGTTTTCCAAGGAAAGCAATCTATCTTAATAATCAGAGAAATCGTGAGTAATACAGAGGGTTAAACGTGCGAATGCTTGATTCTTCGCTCGTTCTCTGTCCAAGATGATATTCACACCCTTTCATGTTAATGCCCTCCTGAGTAAATTATTCTATTCCTCTGAGTACATTTCTCCTGCCCCCGTGTGCCTTGTCTCACATAATCGCAAGATATTATCATTCTTTCTTTTAATTTCTCTCCTGATCTTTTCCATCTTACCAACTTGCATCAGTGTTCTCTCATTCAATGTTCCAATTACAAATGATTTAATTAGTGATTTGTATTCAGTCGCTGGATGGCGGTGTGGTAACACCTGTATCAAACTAGTTAAGTTAGTTTTCATATCCTTTACAGGACGTCAAAACCAACCTCATAATTGTTTAGCCATTTGTGATGTCTTGGCAAGTTTACATTTAGCAGCTTGGATTTCATTCAATTGTATGAGTGCCGCTTGACGGTAAAAATGGAAAATGATGATAATTATGTACTGTTATTGTGGATCCCATACTAGGCATGACTGACAAACCGGATAAAGGAGGCGGTGGGTGGCAACAAATAGTCTTTCCATTTCCATATTATCAAAAGTAAAATCTTACACAATCACACAGAACCCCCCCCCCCCCCACTCCCCCCAACCAGTTGAACACGTGATGACTTCTAGCTGGTCAACAAGTTACTCTCTTTACAATAAGAATAGGACACCATGGACTCAATATTGACTTAAGCTAGCGCACTCAGCCTTGTCCCATCTCATCATCTCATCTCATCTTCTTCCTCTTGTACCTTGCGGTGTCGAGGTTAAGTATAAACAGCAGGAGAATGCCCGTTTATGAGCTTCATGTATGGAGATTCCCATGGACTCTGCTATTCTCTCTGTCCATCGCTTACGTAGTCAGCCTCTTCTTCTGTTTCCATTATACAGCGATGTCTGCATGCGGGAAAACACCTCAGACTGAAAATCATAAACTACGCCAGGTTATCAAATAGTAGCCAATGAGAGCAGCTGTAGCGCAATGACTAGCACGCTTGCTTGCAGGTCTGTAGGCATGTATTCGAATCTCCATCAAGGCGGAATCATTTTTGTTTTAGTAGACTTGGCTGCCAGATGAACATAGCCTAAAATATTTACCAGGAATATAACCGCAACATCATCATCAAATACCCTGTCAGCTGGCGTGGGCGTTTAAAGCTCTCATAGATCTCTGTCTTTCGTGTTCTGAACTCTGAAATGTGTTTAGTCATGAAGTCTTGGGAAGATAATGTTGTGGTTTCCCCTTGCCTTCCACATCAACATGGGGGTAGCATACACATAACAGCATTCAACACATATAATAATACAACAACTTGGTTGCATGTTCTTTTACTTGACGTCGCAACCAACCTCAAGAGATTTAGGCTGTTTGCGACTTGCAAGGTAAGTTTACGTTTAGTAATTTGACATTTCTGAACCACCGATGCTCATAGCACTTTTAAAAATCAACACAATGCGGTCAGATTCCACAATACTGCAGCAAATTTCGAACGCCGTATGTGGGATAACGAATCGCGTTCACTACCTCTTCGCCAGAGACGGCGACCATATTATATTATATACAATTTTAAAAAAAAACATAAACAAAATATACTAGCACATGCAACATATTATAACATTTACGATCAAGCACTTTGAACAACATATAATAGCACATACGATAAAAACACGCTGAACAACATATAGTAGCATAGTTTAGTTTAGTTTAGTTTCTCTTTAGTCGACGAATGAACATCACGGCACACAGGTGTAACCCATAAGTGCTCCGTTCTTCTCCTTACTCAAGTCTGAGTCCGGATAATCTCAGCTCAGTGCACGAACTCCGTAGCACCAGTGAGGATCCTTAAATACTTTGGGCAGACTGTTAACTCCAAATTTTGCCCGGGCAGCGTCGTTAGGCTACTCTTTTTCGATTTCCAACTGCCAAGGGATTTTTACGTGCTCAACAATACACACGGGCGTCCGATTTCACTACCAAGAGACCAGGGGAAATTTTATTACTAGAAGTCCAGGTGAAAAAAATCCCGGTTCTCACCGGGGCTTGAACCCAGGACCTCCAGTACTGGAGGCGGACACCATACCTCGAGACCACTCAGCAGTAGCATGTACAATAAAAGCACTTTGAGCAACATGCAGTAGCACATACAATACAAACACGTTGCACAACATATACTAACAACTCAGTTAGGGTTGTATTTACTTTACAAGACGTTGCAATCAACCCCAGCTCATATTGGTTGTGTTGTGGTCTACCAGGCAATTACACTTTGTAAACAAGCGAAAAAATCCACGGAAGCCTTGGAGATGTGGTTGTAAAGAAGAATGCTAAAAATTAATTTGGCAGCCACAATGAACAATGTGGATATTTTGAGGGAAACTAAGTCGCAAAGACAACTTCTCACAAACATCAGAAAAAGACAGTCATCAATTTATGGCGACATTAAGAGAAGACAAAAAGTGAAACATGTCGTGACAGCCTGAAAGATTTGTGGAAAGAAAGATAGAGGAAGACAGCGTGAGAAAGTTCTTGACAATCTTGTGTCATGGCACGGAAGGGAGTCAGCACGCCAACTGATCCAAGCTGTCGGAGATCGCAATTTGTGGAGGGTCATGATTTCCCACGCCACCCAGCAAGGCACTGGATGATGATGATGGTAAGTTTCCCAATGTTTTCTGAACGAGAAGTCAACGTTTAAGACAGCTGACTGGCGTGTGGAACGAGCCCAATATGCGGTCATCAAAACATTTAAGCGTGTTAAACCTCTCAGCTATTATAATAATCATCATCATGTACCATGCCGCTAAGCATGGGCGGTCATGTTTTGTCATCTCACTCGATCACCAGAGTCGTGGATCAGCTCCTTGTTCTTGTCTCGACCATACAACGTGGTCAAGCCATCCAGGTATTTACTTCTCTACCCTCCCCATGTTGTCTTCCCTTCGATCTTGCCAGTTGTCACCAAGTTCCAGAATTTATTTCTTCTCATAATATGACCAAATCATTGTGACTGTCTACGTCTAATTTCTCTAATCAGTTTACGGTTTTCATTTATTTCTTATAGGACTTGGTCATTGGTTTTTCTGTCTGTCCATGGTATTCTTTGCATTCTCCTCAGAAACCAGATGTCCACATCCATCAGATATTTTTCCAGCTTATCTGCTCATTGTCATTCTGCAAAACATAATAACATATAACACCGTAAACAACATATGACAGATTATGCAACATATAGCAATAGCGTGTCTGGTATACAGCCAGTGAAGCCTCCGTTTAGACGCCTGAAGACGAACAGGGTATATGACGCTAGGCTTATAGTTTTATAGACCAATCGGTACTCAGGGTGTGATGTGGTAGGTACAACGTTGGTCGCCTTTACTCTCCAAAACATATTTTGGTACATCTTTTAAGCTGGGCCGACTTGGGCAATTGTTTGACATTGTAGTAACAGAGAGTGCAAAGAAAGGACTCCTTGAAAACCAAGAAAACAGTAACAGTGGGTGATATCAAAGAAAATGGTGATACCAAATTGTGACATAGAAGTAGAAGGGAAATTCTTAACCAAGAGGATCATTTTAAGTACCTAGGGGTATTTATAACATTAGATGGAAGATGCACAACAGAGATTAAGAGCAGAATAGGGCAGACAAAAGCCGCATTTCAGAAAATGAAGAGTATCTTATGCAATAAGTCACTATCAATGAATGTAAGAAAGAGAGTGCTGAAATGATATATAGAACCAGTTTTGCTGTATGGCAGCGAATCTGGAATGTAAATGAACAAATTAGGAAGAACTTAGAAGCAACAGAGATGTGGTTTCTGAGATGAATGTTGCGAATTCCTTGGACTGCCAGAGTAACTAACAACGATTGCCTGAAAGAGGCTAATGAAACTAGAGCAGTATATACAACAATAAGAAAGAGACAAACAGCTTTCTTTGGTCATGTGATGAGAAGGGAGATATTGGAGAACATCTTGACAACTGGAAAGATTGAGGGGAAAAGACGTAGAGGCAGACCAAGAGAAATGATGCTGGATGGATTGAGACGGTGGCATGGAGGAATATCAACAGCAGCGTTGTTTCAGAAAATCAAGAACCGAGATCTGTGGAGAGCCATGAACGCCTACGCCAGCTTGCAGGGCACATCATGACTTTGACTTGGGCGACAAGGTAATTTATTTGTCTTCAAAATCCGCCTTGATTTGGTTTGGAACCCATGACTATCGTGCCGCCAGATAAAGTTTCAAGTTCTACGCCTCCGTTACTCCCCGCCTTTTATGACAACCCAGATATACGTATGGCTGGCAGAGCACTTTGCCATGATCTTCATGTAAGGCAAGGGAAATAACCTAGTATAAAGGAATAGCGCCATAAATCTCCAAGTTATTCACTCAAATCGTGATCCTAGGTGCATGCCACCTGCCTACAAAGTGTAAGGGCCTGATGTCATCACAGGCCATAACAAGAAACTGATTCGTGATACATTTTTGTAAAACTTTCAGTATGTATTGAAATCATCAGATCACTTACAAGAAGCCGTTACCTTTCGTTTGTGTTTACTTCAGAAAATGTCGATCTGATTTCCAGCACAGGTGCTGAAATGACCAAGATTAATGCGCGGTCCTGTCAATGGTCATATATTGACCCCGAGGGGTATAATCTAGCACATCATTGTATCACAACATTACATTAGCCAAGAAGGGAAAAGACCCCTTTCCATGGTAGCGGAGCATGTTGGAGATCTGGTGGAAGTTCCATAGTTTTTGGACCAAACAGTTCTCAATGGGTTTTGTGACCTTTATCGTGAGGACACCCTTGGCACCTAAACAATTTGCTCTTTCTAATTGTAAGATCATGTCCAGTTAATCCCCCCCCCCCCCAATCTTGTAGTGGTTTGAAGCAGGATTTATATATGTGATCGTAAAATCTGAAGCTAAGGACATTATTGAACATGTTGCTTTTTTCAGTCAAAAACATGTTCAACTCTGCGAATCCTACCCCGCAAAACACGTTGCCTCTCTTCGGTTCGGGAGTACACGAGAAGGTTACACCAAAAGTTTTATTTTATCAAGGACACTACCATCTTTATATTCCCCCTTTATCCTTCCTTGGACCATTGATCCTCAACCAATTCACTCAAAATAGTCCTTTCTGACACTATCACATACAGCATGCCCTTCCAGTTGTTGTCTTCTCTGATGTATACATAATTCTTACACCACAGGTACCAATTCTGAAAATGTACCTACTTACACAGAAGTAAACCTGCGATCCGCAGTCCTTTCTTTTCCTGTCTGATGCACCGTCATCCATGTCTTTGCCATTGTTGACTATCTTAATTCATACATAATTCTTACATCACAGGTACCAATTCTGAAAATGTCCCTACGTACACGGAAGTAAATCTGCGGTCCGCACTTCATGCGGCTTTCCAGCATCTTGTCATACCTCTTCATGAAGAGCCCTTTTACCCTGTTGTTAGCTTCATTAGTTTTGTAATTTTACCTTTAGAACTGTTCATGGTTAGTTGAAGTTTGTAAGTAATGTGTAAGTCATAGGTGAGTCAATCCCAAGACGAACCCTTCTTACGGCATCTGACGGCATGTATGTCAGACTACAATGTGTTACTATTTTTTCTCCTTCCCCTGAAAGGTCTCATTAATACACCACGGAAACCCACTTAGTTGCCTCTTCCGGCACGCATGGTAATTTACAGTGTTGTTACTCTTTAGTTAATGGTCCCGGTAACCCGTGGGTGGAAACTTCCCTTAGTTGCCTTTTACGATACGCATGGTAAATTACTGTGTTGCTATTTTATGCTTCTCTTAAGGGTGTCTGGACCGCACAGGGGTCACTACCATCTAACAGAACTATATGTCCAAGACACGGTCAGTCTTCAAAGTCTTGTAGACTTCACCAGAAACTTTTTGGATCTATGTCTTAGAAGAGACCGAGATTGGAGACTCCTATCCTAAACTAAAGACAGGACATTGCGTCCTATCGCAGACACGCTTTTATACTGCATGTATTTTCTTTGAGCATTCAAGGCTATCGCAATCACTTTTTCATACTATATAGTTTGATCATCGAAGGCTATCGCAATCCCGTTTCTATAGAAAAAAAAGCAGCGGCTGCAGCAGGATATAACGATATGAATTGGAAACAAATAGGTATATTAAGCTCCTGCGAGAAGAAACGTACTAAACACAAACACGTTGCACATACCTTACAAGGAGATCCATCGTATGCCGGAATACAGGTGAAAATCCAAAATCAGAAGTAATCAATAAATATATAAAATGAATAATAAAATAAAATACACACAAAAGCGTACAATACGACACACAGGACGGCCGACGTTTCGATTCTCAGAATCTTTGTCAAGGACAGGACAACACAGATAGATAAACAACGAAATACAACACAACAATAAGAAAAAAGCACCACTACACTGTTTCCATGTGGGAGCATGGGAGCATTTCTGCCCCCACATGGAAAAAAAAAAAAAAAAAAAAAAAACAACAAAAAACAAACAAACAAACAAACAATTTAAAAAAATACATTTTCACTATGTTATTTGAGAGTACCGACGACAGTTGCAGTAACAGGATTATTTCATCCTGTACTGTGAGGACATGGATAACGCACACTCTGTAAACCAAGACCATAGAAAAATACACAAACAACATCGATCCTAACGCAACAATGGTCTGAATATGTGTCATGGTGGGCATACCATGTGACAGGCATTGACCAATGTGATGTCAGTGATATAAAGTATCGGAAAGTTTTGTTGAAATAAGACATCATCGATCTCTGTTTCACGAGTGTTCAAGCAAAGTGTTTCAAATGTAACACAATGAAACTAGAGGAATTCAAACAAACGCTATGCAAGAACAATCGTGTCCTTCAATGGCACGTCTAACGAAATAAGAATAGGCTTGACAAAGAAGGTCATTAGGTAAACTATCAGGAATTATTAATGTAATTGAAATAATGGATTCAGATGACGAGGCAGTAATAAGCAAATGATTCCTAACTCACACACACACACACGCACACACACAGACACACACACACACGCACACGCACACACACACACACACAGACACAGACACACACACACACGCACACACACAGACACACACACACACACACAAACACACACACACACACGCTTACATGCACTGCTATACGTTTTATATATATATATATATATATATATATATATATATATATATATATATATATATATATATATATATATATACACACACACATACAGCTAGTCGTAAACTTACGACCTATGCAACTTTCGACCATTCGACTTTATGACCACAATCACTAGCCATATTATTAACTCGAGTCTAGTGCTTCCACATTGACGTGGATAGGCCTTAGGCTCATAGCAGAGTGCGATCAGCGTTGCCAGTAGTGGGTTGTGCTCAGTATTTAATAGATTTATTTCTGCCTCAATTATCAGTCAAACGGCCTTGTCTGCAAAGATCAGGTTGTGTGACGGTTTATTCCATGCTCAGTCTTCGTAGACTTAGACGGATAACCTAATTTTTGCAGATGATGCTGCAGTTACGACCCACTCTAAGGAATAATTACAATATCTACTATCTGCATTCACCAATGCTTGTTCAGAATTTGTTTTAACAATCAGCAAAAAAAAAAGACACAGATTATGACACAAGGTGCACACGGGGTACCATCAATCTTTATTGACGACGCCGAACTAGAGATGTTAGATCATGTAATAATAATGTTTCCTATAGTATTTTCCACACCTGTATTTTGTATGTTTTGCAAATATTAAACCAGTTGTACATGTACAGTTAATGCAGTGGTTTTCTTAAACCCGACGATGTAAAAATAAGAAACAAAATGGTGTAGAGATGATACAAATGGCACAAAATGAACATCGAAAATAATGATTTATAACAATAATAAAAGAAATTTATGATATAATTTAACTTAAATATTTTTATAACATCACTTCACATTACCGAACACATAGCATACTCAACTTACGACCAAATCGTGTTACGACCGGTCTGTCGGAACCGCTCGTGGTCGCAAGTCGACGACTACCTATATATATATATATATATATATATATATATATATATATATATATATATATATATATATATATATATATATATATATATATATATATATATATATATATATATAATAGGGGGAAATGAACAAGACATTGGAGATATTGACTCACTTAAAGGAAGAAGCCCAACAGATGGGGCTGGTTATCAACCAAGATAAGACAGAATATATGGTAATTTCAAGAGAAGGAATGGCTAAAAACTCTGGCCACATACAAATAGATAATATGACCATTAAAAGAAAGGAAACATACAACTACCTAGGCACAATCTTCAACTGCTCCAACATCATAAGGGAAGAAATACAAACGAATCAATTCTGGAAATAAGATATACTATGCACTACATCTACTAAAATCAAATGCACTATCTCGTAACACCAACATCACAATATACAAAACAGACCAGTTGTGCTGTATGGCTCTGAAACCTGGAGTACAACGAAAGGAGACGCCGCCTTGTTGCAAACCTTTGAGAACAAAGTTTTAAGACGCATCTTTGGACCTATTAGGGACACACAACGTGGAGAGTGGAAAAGAAGAAGTAGCAAAGACATTTATGATCTGTTTAAGTCCCCGCTAATTACTGGTATCATGAAGGCTAATAGACTACAATGGCCGGGGCATATAGAAAGAGTGGAAGATAATAGGGAAACAAAACTCGCTTACACTCAGGAAATAAAGGACCGTAGACCCCGAGGTAGACCAAGAAGACGGTGGAGAGATAATATATATACAGACCTACAAGCACTTGGAATCAACGACTGGCAAGAGAAGATCAACCAGAGAGACGAATGGAGACAGATTGTTTCTGCAGCAAAGAACCTCAATGGCTCGGAACGCTGAAGAAGAATAAGAATATATATATGTATATATGAATATATAGTATATATAGGAGCCTGCTCCCTGGCCTAGGCATTAGCGACTTTCTCCGTAATTCGGTATACTCTCGTGAGTAACGTGACGACGGCGAGAATCGGTAGAGGTCTGGCCGCGTCGGTAACTTATGTGAGCCGTCGCTCAGAAAGCAATGGCAAACTACTGAGCGTAATCTTGACAAGATATCAACAATCAGCTGAAAGATGCTGATGTTGGCAGCGATGTCCTGTAAAGGATATGCAAACATTTTTATTTATATATGGAGTCTCCGTGGCGAAGTTGTCAAGCCGTCTGACTTGGGCTCCGAAGGTTGTGGTTTCGAATCCGGGCCGCGTTCTTCTGTTTTGCGAGTGCATTTTTTCGGAGACTCCTGTTGGTCGTCGATGGAGCTTCGGAGCTCGTGCTTTGTGCGGCGCCTTCCGCGCTGCGGAAAGAGACTGAGCCATATGGGATAAAAATCCGATGCAATTGAAGCGACTGATGTTTTTATTATTATATGTTGGTAGATATCAACATTGATGAGAAAGATTTAAGAATAATAAAGAATATTTACTGGACCCAAGTAGCAGCAATTAAAATGGGAATTAAAGGGGGGATGTATTTTGTTTTGTTTGTTCGCATATCCTTTACAGGACATCGCTGACGAACAGATAAAGCGTGGAGTACGACAAGGGTGTGTCTTGTCACCGGATCTCTTCTACCTATATATATTTTCTTTTATTGTTGCGTATCCCTTACGGGACGTCGCAGTCAACACCAGCATTTTCAGCTGCTGTTGATGTACTAGGCAAGTGTCACGTTCAGTAGTTTGCCATTGCTTTCTGAACGGCGGCTCCCATACCAGCACGTTACAACACAACGCGACACGGTCTGCTGCACAAATCGGTCGCAGCTGAGCTTCGAACGCCTGGTACCCGGCTCACGAACCGCGTTCGCAAGCCTTTAGCCACGGAGCCGGCTCTCCCTATATAGCGAAGTAATAATGAGAGAGATCAAAGAGACGCCAGGAATACTAATCGGAGGTTATAATATAAATAATATAAAATAAGCTATGCAGATGACACAGTATTGGTGGCGGATAATTCAACAGACCTACAATTGTTAGCCATTGTGATAACAGAGAGTGCAAAGAAAGGACTCTCCTTGAATATCAAGAAAACAGTAACGATGGTGATATCATAGAAAATAAATAAATCAATCAAGCATGTGCCATGTCGGAAAGCGTGGGCGGTCATCACTCGATCACCAGAGTCATGGATCAGCTCAGTGTTCCTGTCTCGACCATGCCATGTGGCCAAGCCATCAAGGTATTTACTTCTCGGTCTTCCCCTTGGTCTGTTCCCTTCGATCTTGCCAGTTGTCAAAGAAAATGGTGACATCAAAATGTGACATAGAAATAGAAGGGAAAATTCTTAAGCAAGTGGATAATTTTAAATCCCTAGGGGCATTTATATCATCATTCTGAAGATGTACAACAGAGATTAAGGGCAGAATAGGGCAAACAAAAGCCGTATTTCAGAAAATGAAGGGTATCTTATGAAATAAGTCACTATCACTGAATGTAAGAAAGAGAGTGTTGAAATGCTATATAAAATCAGTTTTGCTGTATGGCAGTGAATATTGGAATGATAATATACAAATAAAAAAAAAAAAGAAGCAACAGAGATGTGGTTCCTAAGACAAATGTTGCGAATTCCTTGGATTGCCAGAGTAACTAATAACGACTGATTGAAACAGGTTAATGAAACTAAAACATTATATATATATATATATATATATATATATATATATATATATATACATATATATATATACATATTTATACATACATATATATATACAATAAGAAAGAGACAAACAAAATAAAGTTTTCTTTATAAAAATAAGGATAAGAAGAAAATACAAATACTTCTGACACTACCTTCAATAAAATTTAAATTCAGAACAGAGAAGTGGGTGATAAATTCTACATATTAAATATTTTATACATTAAGTTTTATACGTTTATTCGTAATGTGTGTGTGTGTTTGTGTTTGTGTGTGTGTGTGTGTGTGTGTGTGTGTATGTGTGTGTGTGTGTGTGTGTGTGTGTGTGTGTGTGTGTGTGTGTGTGTGTGTGTGTGTGCATGTGTGTAAATTGCTATAAATACACATATATTTTTTAAACACGTTTAATTAGAGAAACTGCCCTTAAAATAAAATTTTATTGTTATTCACCCTGACTAATTTTCATTTATTTCCCCTCGGTTTCCCTCGGTGAGCCCAGCACCAGGGCGCTATGTGTCAGCCATGCAATTATGGAAGCCACCCTGGATGTAGCGGTCAACCCCCGCATTTTTAGCGGTTCGTCATTCCTTGGCAAGTTTACGTTCAGTAGTTTGCCATTACTTTCTGAACAACTGGCACCCATACCATTTCATTTAAAAAACGTAAGGCGGTCTGCTGCCAAATCACCCACAGTTGTGTTTCGAACACGGGTATGCGGGATTACGAATTGCGTCCGTAACCCATTCTCCATGGAGCCGGTTTTCGTTAGAAAATAGCAAGTTAAATGGCTTGCCCATGTAACTAGGCAACTAACAGTATAATACAACAAGCAATGGTGTACAGACCAAATGGAACCAGAAGAAGAGGCCGACCATGTAACGATGGACAGAGGGAATAACAGAGTCCATGAGTGCCGCTATTTAGTAATGATTTCTTCATTTCTCAACGTATCTCTTCTTGATACATTGAGTATTCTTCTAAGGTATCTCATTTATGTTGTTGTGATTTTCTTTTCTCGTTTTCTGTCATTGTCCAGGTTTGGCATTGGTAACAGTTGGCGGGAAAATTGTGATGTAAAGTGCTTTCTTAGTAGTTAGTGATACATTTGTTCTTTAGTATTTGTGCCATTTGTCCAATGCGTTGATTTGCCTTATTGCATTTTTTTTTTTTCGATCTCGTCTTCTGATGTGCCACTTGATGATATAATACTTCCTAGGTACTTGAAACTCTTTACTTGTCTCAAGGGATTTTCGTTTAGGTGAATTGTGTGTGTGTGTGTGTGTGTGTGTGTGTGTGTGTGTGTGTGTGTGTGTGTGTGTGTGTGTGTGTGTGTGTGTGTGTTTTTTTTTGTTTCCCTTCTTTAGTTATGGTTATTACCTCTGTTTTATTTTATTTATACTAATTTTCATGTTATGTTCCCTATACATTTCGTTTAGGCTGTTCATGTGGTCTTATAATTCAGCGTCTGATTTTACTATTAGTGCTTGGTCGTCCGCAAACAGGATTTCTCTAATGGTGTAATTTGCAGATGGTTCTTCTTCTGTGTTCTCGCGGTCACTGTATGGCTTGACATTGCTTATGACATAGGTTGTCTATATATGTTATGAACAAGTGAAGGGACAGGGGAGGAATGTGTGTGGTTAATTTCCTGTACGTACACTTTATGGGGCCCTAGGAGACCAGTAAAACAAAAATTTTAACTTTTACTCTACAGAAAAACCAGTGTCTTTTTACATTGACAACTACAACATATACATTCAAATACATGTGCCAACATTATATTCATGTTTGAGTAATTATTTGTTCCCATGCAAACCAAAGACATTTAATAGAAACTCTCTCACTCTCCAGGTATTCTCATTCACACTGATAGTCATTTTTTTTTTTTTTAAATTACACACAGCAAAGTGTGCATTTACAAGGTGAAATGTGTGTTTCTTTGTGTGTGTGTGTATCACAGTGTGTTGCCGTTTGTTGGTGTTATTTGACACATGTGCGAGTCCAACAAATACGTACATATACACTTATGATAATGTAACACCCATGGCATAGTGCATGTACACACTCACTTCTTGCATATGCTTCTCTTCCACCCGTATCCCCTTTTCTTTTCATGCACCCGTAGTCATAATCAAACAATTGAGCTATAACAAGGCTTGAGCTATAGCCTACGATGGGTGACGTTGTAGTATTCTGTTATGATAATTTGGCCGTGTCCAGTGTGTGCCGCGTGGTTACACACCCGCTTCACACGCCAGTGATCCGGGGCTTGTTTCCAGATCCGGTCAAGGATATGCACTACTGATGAGCTCAAATGAGAGCGAAACTCGAGTATTTTTTTTTTTTTTTAGCATATCCTTTTACAGGACTTAGCTGTCAACACCAGCATCTTTCAGCTGTATGTTGATCTCTTGGCAAGATTACGCTCAGTAGTTTGCCATTGCTTTCTGAGCGGCCGGCTCAGTATCCCGCAAGTCACGAGCGGGGGTCGAACCGCCTCAGCTCTCGCTGCGCTACGAGACTCTGCGTGATAAACGGGATTACAGAGAGAAAGTGTTGTAACCCCACAGCCAGAGAGACCGGCAAACTCGAGTATAGTGCTTCCATATTGATGTGGATGGGCCTTAGATTCATACCAGAATATGATCAGCGTTGCCAGTAGTGGGTTGTGCTCAATATTTAAATAATCAAACAAGTCTAAACACATTCCTTAAGGTATTCTATATGACACATCACCAAACTGTCCCATCCAGAAAAATACATTTTGGTGGCGATTGCAGCCCGCGCGCTATAGATAGATAAGAGTCTATATATGTTATGAACAAGAGAGGGGATGAATGTGTGTGGTTAAATTCCTGTGAGTACACTTTATATGTGGCCCTTGAAGGCCAGCAAAAAAATGTTCGTCCCCTTTTTAGGGGTATAAGATCTGGTGAAACCATCAGTACATTGAAAGTATACAAACAGCATGTGAAAGAATAACTTCATAACTGCGAAGTGGGTTCTAAAATGTAAATATCAAAATATCAGAAAAAGTTCTTGTAAGCAGTCTAAAATGAGTGTATTTATTATTAATAAATTTTACTAAAGGTTAATTTATGTTATTTCCAAGTTAAAAACCAGATGTTTTCAAGTTAGTCTTAGTATTACAGCTAGTATGTATTTTAATTTTTTTCATGTTAGGTAATCTCCCTTGGAACAAGATGTTTATCTCCCCTCATTCATTCATTCATTCGGAAGCATGTCCTTTGCAGAACCTCGCTCCCATAACAATCTTCCTTAAACCTCTCGATTATAAGCAAGATGTCCCGCGTCCGATACACCCATCTGGAGATTATCCGCTACATCCTGCACCCATCTTCTCTTTGGCCTTCCTCTTCCTCTCTTCCAAGGCATATACCTCTCCATTATTGTTCCTTCCAAACTTTCGTGACGTTTCAAGTGACCAAAATATTTCAATTTTCTTTGTTTTATCGTCTTTAATAGCCAACCTTCTTCAATATTCAGCTCTTGAAGTATGGATGCATTTGTTCTTTTCTTTACCCAAGATATTCTTAGAACTCGTCTATAACATTTATGTTCAAAGGCATTTATGCGCTGTTAAGCTTGTTTAGTAAGTGTCCAGGTCTCACAAGGGTATGTTTCAATAGGAAAGATGCATGCTCTTAAAAATCTAATTTTTGTTGTTCTGTCTGTCCCACTACATAATTTATTCAATTGTTTTAGTCTTTGAAGAGCAATTGATAGTCGTCGTTTAATTTCTTTCATTGTGTCACCGTTGTTGGTAAATCTATGACCCAAGATATTCAAAATTTTCCACCACCTCCAATTTTGCCTCATTAACATATATTTCTTCCTCCATAGTAGTTTTGGCCAAAGACTTGCGTACGCGGTTCGTGAGCCGCTTACCAGGCGTTCGAAACTCAGCTCCGACCGATTTGTGCAGCAGAACGTGTCGCGTTGTGTATAACATGTTGGTATGGGAGCCCGTTGTTCAGAAAGCCATGGCAAACTACTGAACGTACAACTTGCCTAGTGCATCAACAGCAGCTGAAAAAATGCTGGTGTTGACTGCAACGTCATGTAAGGGATATGCAACATTTTAAAAAAAACTATTAGTTTTATCTGTATGCATTATCTTTGCTATTTGCTATGTTAAGATATAAGTTGTGATTTTCACTATTCAGTTGGATTATCTCCCCTACTTATTGCTTATCTGAGTGTTTTTCTTTTAGATATCCTGTAATTCCGCAGAATGCTTGAACATAATTATTAAGTGTAGTTATCAATTAAGGCATTACTATCATCTTATTATGATCTTTTAAATATGCTCTATGCAACTAGGGAAATGCATGCCCAGTTGAATTGCATGAATATATATATATATACTAGCTGACCCGGCCCGGCTTCGCCCAGTCCTTGGTGGGGAGCATCTCATTTAATTCATATAAGTAGTCATATAAGTTCCCGTTCCCGTTACCGACTGTCTGTCTGTCTGTCTGTCTGTCTGTCTGTCTGTCTGTCTGTCTGTCTGTCTGTCTGTCTGTCTGTCTGACCCGGCCCGGCATTGCCCAGCTCCTGGTGTGGAGCATCTCATTTAATTCATATAAGTAGTCATATAAGCTCACGTTCCCGTTCCCGACTATCTATCTGTCTGTCTGTCTGTCTGTCTGTCTGTCTGTCTGTCTGTCTGTCTGTCTGTCTGTCTGTCTGTCTGTCTGTCTGTCTGTCAGTCTGTCTATCTGTCTGATCCGGCCCGGCTTCGCCCAGCCCCTGATGGGGAGCATCTCATTTAATTCATATGAGTAGTCATATAAGTTCCCGTTCCCGACTGACTGTCTGTCTGTCTGTCTGTCTAGTCTGTCTGTCTGTCTGTCTGTCTGTCTGTCTGTCTGTCTGTCTGTCTGTCTGTCTGTCTGTCTGTCTGTCTAATCATTTATTGGTTGCAGTTAGAACAACCTTAGATAAACGAAGACCAACTTGGTAATATATTAACTTGGGTAAATGGAGCAGCGGCAGCAGCAGCAGCAGAAGAAGAAGAAAAAGGAGGAGTAGGAGCTGGGAGGAGGAAGAGGGAGGAGGAGGGAGGAGGAGGAGAAAGAGAGAAGAGGAGGATGGAGGAGGGAGAGGGAGGAGGGGGAGGAGAAGAGGAAGAGGGTAGGAGGTGGAGGAGGGGAGAGGAGGAGGAGGAGGAGGAATATAACGCATATGCCTGTAGATTTAATAATGGCTGAGGTTGTTCCATGTCTTCTTAGAGTTGGCGACAGTGTAAAGAAATATAAAATCTTCAAACTTTCATACTAAAAAAATATGACAGTGGGCTGCGCTGGAATGAAAGGAAGACGTGTAAAAAATTTCATCTCAATGGGATGGGCCGTTCGCGAGCGCATTAGGGACATATAGACAGACAGACAGACGGACGGAGATCGCCTTTTATATATAAGATATACCCATCCATGTTGGGTTTTCCTCTTGTCCGCTTACTCGTTAGGCCTCCCTCCATATACATCTTTTCCAGACTACACGCCCAAAGTATTTCATTTCCCTTACGTTTGTTTGTCTTAATAACCACATTTCTTTGACAATGAATCCCTGTTGAACGGTTCAGTGTGTTCTCTATTCCGCCCATGCGGGAGGAGGAGGGAGGAGGAGGAGAGAGTAGGAGGAGGGAGGAGGAGGAGGGAGAAGGAAGAGGGAGGAGGAAGAGGGAGAAGGAGGAGGGAGAAGGAGGAGAAGGAGGGGGAGGAGGAGGGAAGAGGAGGAGGGGAGGAGGAGGAATGTGAAGGGAGGAGGAGGGAGGAGGTAGAGGGAGGAGGAGGAGGAGGGAGGCGGAGAGAGGAGGAGGGAGGAGGAGGAAGAGGGAGGAGGAGGAATGTGAAGGGAGGAGGGGGGAGGAGTAGAGGGAGGAGGAGGGAGGAGGAGGGATTAGGAGGAGGAGGGAGGAGTAGGGTGGAGGAGGAGGGAGGAGGAAGAGGGAGGAGGAGGGAGGGAGAAGGAGGGAGGAGGAGAACGCAGGAGGAGAAGGGAGCAGGAGGAGGATAGGGAGGAGGAGGGAGAGGGAGGAGGAGGAGAGAGTAGGAGGAGGGAGGAGGCGGAGGGAGAAGGAAGAGGGAGGAGGCGGAGGGAGAAGGAGGAGGGAGAAAGAGGAGAAGGAAGAGGGAAGAGGAAGAGGGAGAAGGAGGAGGGAGAAGGAGGGGGAGGAGGAGGAGGGGAGGAGGAGGAGGGAGGAGGAGGAATGTGAAGGGAGGAGGAGGGAGGAGGTAGAGAGAAGAGGAGGAGGAGGGAGGCGGAGAGGAGGAGGAGGGAGGAGGAGGAAAGAGGGAGGAGGAGGAATGTGAAGGGAGGAGGGGGGAGGAGGTAGAGGGAGGAGGGAGGGAGGAGAGGAGGTAGAGGAGGAGGAGGGAGGAGGAGGAGGGAGGAGGAGGAGGGAGGAGGCGGAGAGGGAGGAGGAGTGAAGGAGGAGGGGGAGGAGGGAGGAAGAAGGAGGAGGAGGGAGGAGGAGGAGGAAGAGGGAGGAGGAGGAGGAAGAGGGAGGAGGAGGAGGAAGAGGGAGGAGGAGGAATGTGAAGGGAGGAGGAGGGAGGAGGTAGAATGAGGAGGAGGAGTGAGGAGGAGGAGGAAGAAGGAGGGGAGGAGGAGGAGGAGGGAGGAAGAAGGAGGAGGAGGGATGAGGAGGAGGAGGGAGGAGGAGGAGGAGGGAGGAGGAGGAAGAGGGAGGAGGAGGAATGTGAAGGGAGGGAGGAGGTAGAGGGAGGAGGAGGAGGGAGGAGGAGGAGGGATGAGGAGGAGGGAGGAGTGAGGTATGAGGAGGAGGGAGGGGAGGAATGTGAAGGGAGGAGGAGGGAGGAGGTAGAGGGAGGAGGAGGAGTGAGGAGGAGGAAGGAGGAGGGAGGAGGAGGAGGAGGGAGAAGAAGGAAGGAGGAGGAGGAAGGAGGGAGAATGAGGAGGGGAGGAAGGAAAGAGAGGTGGAAGGGGAGGAGGAGGGAGGAGGAAAGAGGTAGGGGGAGGAGGAAGGAAAGGAGGAGGAAGAGGAGGCGAAGGGAGGAGGAGGGTGGAGGGAGGAGGAGGAGGGAGGAGGAGGAGGGAGGATGGTAGGAGGAGGAAGAGGGAAGAGGGAGAAGAAGGGAGAAGGAGGAGGGAGGATGATGAGGGAGAAGGAGGCAGGAGGAGGAGGAGGGAGGCAGGAGGAGGAGGGAGAGGGAGGAGGGAGGAGGTAGGAGGAGGAAGAGGGAAGAGGGAGAAGAAGGGAGAAGGAGGAGGGAGGATGATGAGGGAGAAGGAGGCAGGAGGAGGAGGAGGGAGGCAGGAGGAGGAGGGAGAGGGAGGAGGAGGGAAGATGAGGGAGGAGGGGGGAGGAGGCGGAGGGAGTAGGAGGGAGGAGGATGGAGAAGAAGGGGAGAGGAAGAGGGAGAAGGAGGAGGTAGGAGGGAGAGGGATGAGAGGGAGGAGGAAGAGGAGAAGGGTGGAGGGAGGAGGTAGAGGGAGGAGAAGAGAGGGGGAGAGAGTTCGCCATTCCGAATTCATACTCGTCTAGTTCTTCCCTTCTACACGACTGTAGATAACTTCCTTACACATAAAAAGATGAATTGTTATTGATATTGCCGTGGCATGGAGGAATATCAGCAGCAGAGTTGATTAAAAAAAACAAAGACTGAGATCTACAGAGAGCCATTAACGCCTACGCCAGCCGGCACGGCACTTGATGATGATGATTGCCGTGTGACGATTTTGTGTAGTCACGTCATTTTCTTCCCTTTCCCTAGCGTTTTGGTTCGGGGATTCTTTCATCATCATATATTTACGTACGTATTTTGGGAGGGGGAGGAGGGAGGAGGAGGAAGAAGAAAAAAAACTATGACTATTGACAGCTCTGGAATGAAAGGAAGGCGTGTAGAAAATTTCATCTCAATCGGATGGGCCGTTCGCGAACAAATAAAGGACATACATATTTACATACATACATATATACATACACATATACATACACTTTGTTTTATAGATATAGATATGCCGGCTTCGTGGCTTAGAGGTTATGACTTTTCTCCGCAATCTCGTATACTCTCGTCGGTAACGTGATGACGGTTCAAATCAGCAGTGGTTCGAATCGCATCGGTAACTTACGGGGTATGTGAGCCGGCCGCTCAGAAAGCAATGGCAAACTACTGACCGTAATCTTGCCAAGAGATCAACATACAGCTGAAAGATGCTGGTGTTGACAGCTAAGTCCTGTAAAGGATATGCTAAAATATATATATATATATATATATATATATATATATATATATATATATATATATATATATATATATATATATATATATATATATATATATATATATATACAGCTAGTTGTCGACGTACGACCTATGCAACTTACGACTTTACGACCACAATCACTAGCCATATTATAAACTCGCGTCTAGTGCTTCCACATTGACGTGGATAGGCCTTAGGTTCATACCAGAGTGCGATCAGCGTTGCCAGTAGTGGGTTGTGTTCAATATTTAAAGATTTATTTCTGCCTCAATTATCAGTCGAACGGCCTTGTCTGCAAAGATCAGGTTGTGTGACGGTTTATTCCATGCTCAGTCTTCGTAGACTTAGATGGATAACCTGATTTTTGCAGATGATGCTGCAGTTACGACCCACTCTGAGGAAGAATTGCAATGTCTACTATCTGCATTCTCCAATGCTTGGTCTGAATTTGGTTTAACAATTAGCAAAAAGAAGACACAGATTATGTCACAAGGTGCACATGGGGTACCATCAATCTTTATTGACGACGTTTATTTGAAATCCGTTTGTGCTGCACCACGCGTAATTGCGTACGTTGAACATGATCATGACATAGTCATGTGATAAGTACTGACCAATGAATAAAAGAGCAAGTGCTTATCGTCCCATGATGCATAGGTTCTGTTTCTGACCGTTGACAAAATGGCCGGGTTGATACAACATCCGTCCAAAGAAGCTCAAAGAGCGGTGATTCGGTTTATTTCATGTGAAGGATGTCGACTAGTGGACATTTATTGAAGAATGCAGGCAGCGTACGGTAACAAATGTGTGTCGAAGACAACAGTGCCAGACTGGGCACGAATGTTTCGGAAAGGACGCCAGTTCACGACAGATCTTCGGCGGCCGGGTCAAGCGCATATTGTTGCAACAGAAATAACCATCCTCCCCCGATGTGTCTCCACCTTGCCGTGGTGGGGGAGCTTGAGTGTCCCGTTGACCCCATGTGCTTGCCGATGGGTGAAAACTACATATCGGACAGCGTATGGGATAGGGACCAGACTAAGAGAGACACAACCTGCTGCTCTGCAGGAGACTGAGGATAGCAGTCAAAAGTTTAAATCAGGCGCATGAAGGCAGTTCTTGTTTCGGACAATACTCTAAGGCTCTATGTCGAGGGTTTAGGCTGAACGCCTCTAAGCCACAGACCCTCGGATCTGAGAGTCGGGCCGATATCCACCTACCGAAAAATTGGAATCGAGATACTGAGCAAGCTACATGCCCAGTTCTGACACTTGTTTGAAGGCTCTCAGCTGAGGGATATGTTGGATTCCCGGATGAGATGGCCTGGCCGTTTCTCACTGACTGCTGCACGAAGGTAAGGTGCTGAGCCGGCAGCACATGTAGCCTACCTCGTGAGCGAGTACAAAAAGTCAGTAAAATGCCCCAGTCGAAGGAAATGGTTACGAAAACTGTCTGTATCTAACTCATAGAGAGTGTAGATAAAAGTGGAGAAACGTCTCAATAACGCGAAATGGAACGCACGGCGAGCGAACCTATTGCGTGGTCCAAAGTCAAAAGCAAAAGCTTACCGAGTGGATGTCGCCCGCAGTCTGACCGCCCCTGGAGCTCACTTGAGCGACCAGTGGCAAGCGAGATGCCCAATACATGGAAGTGAGGAACTAAAGCAGCCATGAGCAGGACGTGGCAACTCCTCGGGTGAGCCCAGTCTCGGAGCAATATGTGCCGGCTCTGCAATTATGGAAGCCTCCTTGGATAGCGAGGGACTGCCCATTGTCTGCCCCTGCCTTCCCTTGAGGGCCGACCGCGATGTCGTTGGTCGTTCTATCTTGACCAGCTGAGATGTGGGCGACATCACAACAGTCTAACGTGCCTCGAAATCAGAGGAAGGTTAACCTCATTAAAAAATGCCCGCCGGAAGTCGGAAGTGTCGTCCTACGGGTGGCAAACTAAAAATTGACACTACGCAATTACGTCCGAGTGAAATGTCTCGTCCGAATGTCTCTCGTGCTAGGAACAGCTCTGACTACCTAGTTTCCGAATGCCGCTCTTGTTCGGAACAGCTCTGACTAGGTAGTTTTCCGAATGTCCGCCGTGCCTGGAACAGCTCTGATGGGTACAGGGACAAGCACATGTCCGAAAACTCGCTTAGTGGAAACCAACCGCAGAGCTGACTGGTTTGTGCAGGAACGGCCCAGGGCGAGCGAAATGCCCAATATATTGAAGTGAGGAATTAAAACAGCCATGAGCAGGACGTGACGATTCCCTCGGTAAACCCAGCACCAGAGCGTTATGTGCCGGCTCTGCAATTATGGAAGCCACCCAGGATGGCGGAAAATGCTATGTACTGTCCCTGCCTTCACTTGAGGGATGACCGTGTAGTCTTCGACTGTTCCAACTTGACCAGCTGAGATGTGAACGGTACCACAAAAGTGAGAGTCTCCCAGGATTGCTAACCTGGTCAAAAATGCACGCTAAAAGTCGGATGTGTTGGCCTGAGGGTTTCGACCCGAGGGTGCCTAACCAGACACACCGCAATCACATCTGAAAAAATCACTCCGGATGAACGCAAAGAAGAAGAAGAAATAACCATCGCCAAAATTGATGCAACAGTACAGATGTACCGTTGTCGAAGCATGCGTTTTGCTAGCGAAAGAATTTGATGTGTCAATTGGGGCAATTCAAAAGGTCGTTCGTAAGAAACTGCAATTTCGGAAGGTGTGTTCACACAGCGGGTACCACGGATGTTGACCGACCACCAAAAAGAGGAACGCATGGGATGGTTATTTTGCGGACGGCATTCGCCGCCTACCTAAGCAATGGGATGCTTGCCTGAATGCCTACGGCGACTTCTTCTGACCAACCCAAGGTGCATAATTCATTCAAAATGAATGCTTTGTCTAATTCTACCACACCTGTTAATGTTTCTTTCATGCTTTTGTAATAAAGCCATTGAAACCATTGAAACGGGTTTCAAATGAACGCCCTATATATATATATATATATATATATATATATATATATATATATATGAATTTTCCCCCACGTTTCCATCCTGTTTCAGGATATTGCGGTCAACATCAGTATCTTTCAGCTGTACGTTGATTCCAGCCATGGATAGCCGTCTAAAGCTTGGACACAGATGAGTTGATATTTAGACATTCATGTAGTGGTGATCGTGTATTAGTTTAATCGATTTTTGTTTGTTTGTTTTGTGCTGACGAAGGCTTTGGCCGCAACGTTCATTGTTTTTTGTAGTTGTCTTTGGTAAAGCTCTCAACCTACTTCTCGTTTTTCAGTGATTCATTCGTTGATTCCTAGGCTAGATTACGCTCATCAGCACGCCACGACTTTCTGAGCGACCGGCTCCATACTCTCATAAGTTACTGGCGCGACTCGAACCACTTCTAATTCTCGTGCGCTGACGCCAACCACGAGAGTATAATGTATATATATATATATGTATATACACATATTTACATCGTCAAAACTTACAGCTTTGCACTCACACACACACACACAATCACACACCACACACACACACACACACACACACACACACACACACACACACACTCAGAGAGAGAGAGAGAGAGAGAGAGAGAGAGAGAGAGAGAGAGAGAGAGAGAGAGAGAAAGAGAGTGAGAGAGAGAAACTTCAATGCACAACAAATAATCAAAGAACTGCCAATATCAGAAATGAGATGTGTCACCTGAATGCCAAGAGAGGGAATAAAGCCATATATGCAGGAATCATGGACTTAGGATAATGAACGAAAATGGGGAATTATTCATCATTGTGTACGCAGTGAATTAATATCGCATAGGCAGAAATGTTTCTCCACATAAAAATAATACATGACGCAGCTTTTGTGTCGCCAGATCAGACACTAGATAATCACAATGACCACATCTGGAATCAGACACTGGACAATCGAAACGACCACATCTGTAATCAGACACTAGACAATCGAAATGACCACATCTGTAATCAGACACTAGATAATCAAAATGGCCACATATGTAATCAGACACTAGGCAATCGAAATGACCACATCAGAAATCAGACACTAGATAATCGAAATGACCACATCGGTAATCAGACACTAGACAATCGAAATGACCACATCTGTAATCAGACACTAGACACTGGAAATGACCACATCTGTAATCAGACACTAGATAATGAAAATGACCACATCTGTAATCAGAAAAAAGATCAATTCTACATGAGCTGAAAGAGTTCGATGTCAGCTCAACAATATTCGCTGCGGAAGTGGGGATGTGGGTTGGGATGTGGGTTGGGATGTGGCTTGGGATGTGGGTTGGGTTGGGGGTGTGACCACATATTCCTTCGTGCAAAGTGTGATGGTCATAGCACTTCATATACACTCAGACTGTTCTTGCAACAGGTCTTGTTGTTGTTTGTTGTTGTTTTTTATTTAAAGAGATAGATAACATCATATAAACATGGAAGTCAATAAAATGTAGGATATCTTAGAAATACAGCCAAGGATCAATTTATTGCCAGAATCTTTAATAAGAAACAGATCCTGCAACAGTTGGAAGACGAGGTGGGTACAGACGACTGTTGGTAGCAGGTTATAAGCATATGAAATGTTGCATGTATAGAAGACCTTGGAGAAGGCGTAGGTAACACCGAAAACCTTAACGAAGAAGAGGGGAACATTAATTTTAAGCTGACTGAAATAATAACATAACCATAAACTATTAAGAAGTTAGGAATCCGATATCATCATCATCATGTGCCATTTCGATAAGAGTGAGCGGTCATGTTTCGCCATCTCAAACGATCATCTGAGTCGTGGATCAGCTCTGTTTTCTTGTCTCAACCATGCCATGTGGCCAAGAATAAAAGGCAATATGTAGGTGACGTAGCAAGACAGGCAGAAGAAGAAGCAGCGAAAGGAAACCTCAGAGACCTTTACAACATCACAAGAAAATAAAAAGGAAATTAAATACAATTATATGGACTGGTCCAAATTAGTAACGAGAAAGGTCTCACGAACATTAAAAATAAAATGAATAGGTGTGCTGAATGCTCGGAGGAACACCTGAGTAGACCAGTCCCAAAAGACCCCCATGTCTTGCATGCAGAAGATTCTTGATATCAGTTATGAGCAACCATCTAACAGAAAATTAAATAAATGGAATTTTGAATTATAGGAAAGTAGCTGATCCAGATGGTATCACAGCGGAAGCTCTTAAAGCCAAAAGAAGAATCTCAATTGAATTGCTGCACACATTATTTAGTAGGATCTAAAAGACCGAAGAGAGAATTTAGTATAACCCCATTTTCATGTTTTCTGGATTATTCAAAAGCATTTGATTGTGTACAACTTCAGATACTTTGGGAAATCATGAGGAATATGGGCTTTCCATCATATGTAATACAACTCATAAAAATGCTCTATCTAGACCAACTGTATCTAGCGGTTAGAATAGATGGCAAGACATCAGATTTGTTTTAAATCAAGCAAGGAGTCCGTCAGGGCTGTGTGATGCTTCCCTATGTGTTTAACCTGTACACCGAAAATATAATGAGAAATGTCAGACATGATATAAACAGGGAGCAACATGATGTCCTAAATATCGGTGGTCTTGACATACGAGAAATTCGATATGCCGATGATACAGTAGTGCTATTCACAACACAGAATGGTATAGAAAATCTAATAACTGCCATGGCATTTCTTGGTGTCTGGTTGATGATTTTGACTATCAGGTTGAGTACTGGTAGAGACTGTTTGAGAGCTGCATGGTTAGATAGATACTGCTACTCTTGGCTCTTGATTTATAAAGCAACCCCTTGGCATTCTCTACTTTGATGATTGCTGGCAGGGAACGCCTACTCGTTTACACACGGCCTGGTTGTACAACACATAGATTTCAGAGGCCATGTGTGCTAAAATAACTGCACGACAATCTCATTCGTGACGCGCCTTTACTGTGATATTTCAGTGACGCTTCGTAGATCTCTCTAGAACTGCTGAGTCTTGATGTTGTAGATCTCTCTCCTGCCACTTCAGATGGTCATTGCGCCTTTGCAGTCTATACACGTTAACAACTTAGACTGACTCAACATAGCTTGCTGAACAGGACTCCGGTGTAGCTTTTTCACAGTCTACTTTACTAACACAATACATTAGACGCTGTCGAGAACATCATCATTTATTCCATACACGAATTCACAGATATTCAAACAATATCTAAACATCACAATTCTACCAGAGCGGCATAATTTGTAGCCGTTGCTCTGTTGACGAGGACTAGGTACAACTCCGAACGAAGTCCAAGTCTGACTGCCAAGTGACATTTTGTTCTTGCACAAAACGTCTGGTCTGCTTTTCACATGTTTGTGACCAATCTCGTGATAGGTCACATGGCACGGTCTCCTTCTGTCGACCGCACTTAATACATCTCATGCCATGTCCCCAACCTGTATTAACAGGAATATGGCAATAACCTCAATCCAATTGAATAGTGAAAATCACAACTTATATCTAAACATAGCAAAAACAAAGATAATGCATACAGATAAAACTATTATGGAGAAAGAAATATATGCTAATAAGGGAAATTGGAGGTGGTGGAAAATTTTCGAATATCTTGGGTCATTGATTACCAACAATGGTGGCACAAGGAGAGAAATTAAAAGACGAATATCTATTGTTTTTCAAAGACTAAAACAGGTGAATACATTTTGGAATGTTACAGATAGAACTACAAAAATTAGATTTTTAAGAGCATGAATCTTTCCCATGCATTGCAACATACGCCTGTGAGACCTGGACACTTACTGAACAAACTGAACAGCGCATACATGCATTGGAATATAAATGTTATAGACAAGTTCTAAGAAAATCTTGGATAAAGAAAAGAACAAATGCATCCATACTTCAAGAGCTGAATATTGAAGAGGGTTGGCTATTAAAGACGATAAAACATAAACGATTGAAGTATTTTGGTCACTTGAAACGTCACAAAAGTTTGGAGAGAACAATAATGGAGGGGTATATGCCTGGGAAGAGAGGAAGAAGAAGGCCAAAGAGAATGTGGGCGAAGGATGTGGAGGATGATCTCCAGATGGGTGTATCGGACGTGGGACACCTTGCTTATGATCGAGAGGTTTTTCGGAAGGATGTTATAGGAGCGAGGTTCTGCAAAGGACATGGTACTAAATGAATGAATGAAGAGACCGAAGAAATACCAGCAAACTGCAAATAAGGATTTCACGTGAGTTGCCAAAGAAAAGCGGGCATGTTATAGGAAATGTTGCACCAACAATTGCGAGACCCTGAATCTCACGAGGGAAGGTATGTTGGCTCGCCGCTACAAACAGGAAAAACTGGTCACTTATTTCCTTGTGCACCGACGCCTTCAAAATGAGATTGTCCACACTCATAGAACTTGTTTTTGTTGCCAAAGAAAGGCCTCCAGAAACCCGAAAATTATATAGGACATATGTCAATTCCTGAAGAAATATCAAGCAAGACCATTACGGAGAATTAAGATATGATATTGAATAACAACTAACGGAAGAACAGGCAGGCTTTCAATCAAATAGAACCTTACTGACCAGATAGCAAAATAAAACAGTAAAATATTGGACTGAACTGGTCAGTATCATGTGTTCAGTATCATGTGGTCAGTATCACACCGATAGCCTTTACTTCCCAAAACAATTCATAAACTATTATTTAGATCTTTGTGCCCAATCAACGTGAGGGACAAGATCCATTTTAAAATTACGCGATAAAGGGAAGAAGGGAGGGATGCGAGTAATTCAGAAGTCCAACATTGCGATAAAACATACAAATAATAAGGTGACAAAAGATATTTGTGTCACTTTCCTAGACTTATTTCAGCAGTAACTATTAGTTTTCCTTAATTTAAATATATATATATATATATATATATATATATATATATATATATATATATATATATATATATATATATATATAATCTTTAATGGTATTAAAATTATGATATATTTGTTTTATTTGGGCTTCATTGTGGACCCAGAGCATATCTCTACCGAATGGGGTTCTCTGACAACGTCTCTTGCCCATGTGGAGCACTCAAGTAATCTCAAAACATGTCCTACACGACTTAGCCGAGCTGAAAGGGCAAATCGGGACCACTGGATCTACCCTTCGAGAAAAAGACAGACAGACAGACAGACAGACAGGCCGGCAGGCAGGCAGGCAGACAGGCAGGCAGGCAGGCAGGCAGGCAGGTAGTTAGGCAGAGTAAATAAATCTTTATTTCTTTATTTTCCAAGGGTTAAGAATTGGGCACGCAGGCCCGTCTGACATTCTGCCTTTCTTCTCTATTTCTTCTCATACATTCTTTCATTCAACATCTCTTATGAAGCAATTCTTTGACAACAAAAGAACAATAAGCATTAAAACGTATGAAAAATAATCAATAGTACATGACTCGTTGAGGCAATGTTTAACATGGGCATCACGAATACGAAAGGTGGGTGTAACGTGCCATACACATGGGAATGTTGTTGTTGTTGATGTTGTTGTTTTTTTTTTGGCTAGTTGTCGTTCGAGATAATTTACCATTATTATTGTCTTTGTTGCTGCTTTTGTATTTTAAGGGGGCATGTAGTCTGTCCTGGGGTAGTGTTCAAACAGGTTGCGACTGTATGTATAATGATTGGTGGTGTCTTTGATTTCTTGTGGAAGATTGTTCCACAACTGAGTGGCAGAGTATGCTAAGCTTGTTTTAAATAAGTCTATCCTAGGTTTAGGGACATGGAGTATATTTAGTCGTTCGCTATGTCTTGCATTATATTTAAACAATGGCCAAAGGTAGCTTGGGGCATTTTGAAATAGGATTTTGTGAATTAGTTTAGCCTTATTAAAAAGTAGGCGTTTTTGGAGTGGCAGTAACTGAAGACATTCATGTAGGTTAGAATTGTTTGTAAGCTTATCACCATTGATTAGACGCACTGCCCTTTTCTGGAGTGAATAAAGGCGTTTTATTATTGATTTGGAGCATCCATCCCAGATTGTGGAGCAATAATCAATATGTGTTTGTATGTGGGAAGTATAGAATATCTTTCTTGTGTTTTCGTCGAGGAAATTTTTAATTTTGGCAAGTTGGTAAACTTTTTTGGCTATTTGTTTAACTAGAGCATGAACATGGGAATTGAAGGATAGATTTTGATCTATGATAAGACCCAGTGCCTTGTGCTCGGTTACACTTTCTATAGGCGTGCTACCAATGTGCAGCTGAAGAGTTCTCTGCGAGTTTAGAGTGTGAAGTCTTTGCCTGGTTCCTATTAACATAGATTTAGTTTTAGAAATGTTAATTTGCATGCGGTTTGCATGACTCCAGTTAACCACACTATTTATGTCCTGTTGCAAGGATAATTCTAACACATTACTATCAACAGCGTTTGTATATACTGTGCAGTCGTCTGCAAATAGATCGCAGGACGATGACAGATATAAGAGAAGATCATTTATATAAATAGCAAATAACAGAGGGCCAAGTATAGACCCCTGTGGTACTCCTGGATGGCTGGCTTACTGGCTAGCAGGTTGGATGGCTGGCTGGCTGGCTGGCTGGATGGATCGATGGATCGATGGATCGATAGATAGATAGATAGATAGATAGATAGATAGATAGGTAGGTAGGTAGGTAGGTAGGTAGGTAGATAGATAGATAGATAGATAGATAGATAGATATATAGATAGATAGATAGATGAATGGATAGATGAATGGATGGATGGATGGATGGATAGATAGATAGATAGAAAGATAGATAGATAGATAGATAGATAGATAGATAGATAGATAGATAGATAGATAGATAGATAGATAGATGGCTTGCTGGCTGGCTGGGTGGCTGGATAGACAGACAGACAGAGAGACAGACAGACCGACCGACCGACCGACCGACCGACCGACCGACAGACAGACAGACGGACGGACGGACGGACGGACGGACGGACGGACAGACAGACAAATAGGTATTAAAATATATAGATTGATGGCCAAAGAAGACCATCTTGCATTTGACTGTGATAGACCTGGTCCCGACGCTTGACAAATATCTTGTCTATATGTGCAATATAATATTGCATATTTTAAGCGATAATATATATGTTTCAACAAATACCAAACAAGAAAAGAGGAAATAAGAAACTATAGTAAAATATAGACGACATTTATTTCGCGCTAGTCTAGACGATAATTTTATACCGGTTATTGGCAGCAATTAAATGCCATTAGAAAATCGATTATAATTATGAGAAGGATCGGGACAGCTTGATCTCACAGTGACTAAGACTTGTGTATGGAAAAGTCAATTAACTTTTTTAAATTTTGCTCAATAGCGTTACTTTGTGAGGATATTCTGGAACACGCTGTAGGTGTGTCTTGCAGCCATCTCTTGTTCGAACGGTCTTCGGTTGTTGTAACCAGCCAAACAGAGATCGCAAGAACACGGCATTACAAACAGAACGCAAAAGAAGAACTAACGTAAATTATACCATTCAATAACTCCTATTTGTGGACGACCAAGCACTAATAGCAAAATCAGAAGCAGAATTACAAGACCACATTAAAAGTCTAAAACGAAGTGTGTATGAAACATAACATGAAAATTAGTACTAGTAAAACATAGGTAACGACTATAGCCAAAGAAGAAAAGACAACAGAGATGCACCTACAAGAACACCCCCTGAAACAAGTAAAGGACTTCAAGTTCTTTGGAAGTATAATATCATCAACTGGCAAACCAGAAGACGAGATGGAAAATAGATGCAATAAGGCAAACCAACTCAATGTCACCAATACTAAAGAACAAACATGCGTTAACAGTTACTAAGAAAGCACTCTACAACACAATCTTCCTACCAACTCTATGCTACCAATGCCAAACCTGAACAATGGCACAAAATTAGAAAAGAAATCTCACAACAACAGAAACGAGATTCCTGAGAAGAATACTCAATGTATCAAGAAGAGAGAAAATCAGAAATGAAGAAATCAGGGCTAAATCAGGGCAGCGCTGGATTTTATTAGAAGGCGCAAGTGAAATGGTTTGGTCATGCAAGTAGGTACCAACTAACAGTATAGCACAAAAAGCAATGATGTAAAGACCAGATGGAAGCAAAGGAAGAGACTGACCACGTAAACGATGGATAGAGGTAATAGCAGAGTCCATTGAAATCTCGATACATGAAGCACATGAACAGATACTCTCCTGCTGTTTATACTTCACCTCGACACCGCAAGGTACAAGAGGAACATGATGAGATGAGATTCGGTTGTTCTTGTTCCCCCCCCCCCCCCCCCCCCATTATTTGTTTTTGCGATCTTGCTTTCTAAACACTATCACGTGATTGTCGTGAAATGTGGCCAAATCATTTTACTTGCTGCTCTAAGATTACATCTAATTTTAGGTCAATATTTAAGGGCGAATGCGAATTATAGACAATTAGAAGACAAAGCGAGGAGTTATATTGACGTTGCGGAGATGTGGTTTTATAGAAGAATGAAAAGTCTCCTGGACGATATTAAGAATAATGAAGATGTCTTGAAAGAAGTTAACTCACTGAGATAAATGACGGTTTCTTGAAAGAAGTTAATTCAGCCGGTAATAGGGAAAGCTAATCCACACACAACATTCAGTCCAGCACTACTAGAGGTAGTGTGGATGGACTACGTTTGATCTCAAAGCGAGCGAGCGCAAAAGAAAAGATTACCAACTTCCTGGAAGAGGATAAGTAACAATCTGCACGGAACACAGCGGGCTGAAATAATTGTACACACTAATTAGTTACAAGATACTGATGAATGTCATTGTAATAATCTTCAGACTCAACACGGAACACAGCGGGCTGAAATAATTGTACACACTAATTAGTTACAAGATACTGATGAATGTCATTGTAATAATCTTCACACTCAACACGGAACACAGCGGGCTGAAATAATTGTACACACTAATTAGTTACAAGATACTGATGAATGTCATTGTAATAATCTTCAGACTCAACACGGAACACAACGGGCTGAAATAATTGTACACACTAAAGTTACAAGATACTGATGAATGTCATTGCAAGTCTTGTTTAATGTGACGAAAAGTTCCCATTTGGTTGTCAATTCTTATGGTTGCGTAATGTTGACAACATACACATTTTAAAATTATTATTCTGAGATCTGTACCCATCGTCATCAACTTTCAATTTTGCCGTCAAGCGTCGTGGGGAGGAATTGTTGGCTCTCCAGGGCTCGATGGGTGTCACAGGACAGTGTCATTTCGTGTCATTGTACAATGTCTGTAATGTCATCAATCCATTTTCTTCTCGAGCGTTCTCTTTCTCTCGTAGCAGGTCTTCTTTGATGCCAGGCAAATGCTGGTAGTTGGTGGTGTTGTATTCTAACGAGATGGCCAAACTATTTGATCTTCTGTCTTTCAATATGTGTGTCGCAAGGTGTTGATCTCAATGTCTGTCTGATAACATCATTTCTTATTCGGTCTCGGATAGTTAAATTGGTAGCTCTCTACAATCATCACAGGTATTGATTTTGCGTAAATGTGATTTGAATAGTGTTCAAGTTTGACATTATTAGTATAGGTTTGTTATATTTTCTATCTGTTGTTTTGCTGGCATAGGTATGTTTGGATGTTTCGGTATAGGTGAAAGTTGAAATATAAGAGCACTTGCTTGTTGACAACTGATTTAAATTTTGGTGTCAATTATGTCATCTTCTGAGATCTGTACCATCAATGTTTAAATTGTCCAGCATTTCTTCATGTTTTTTTTTTTTTTTTGCATATCCTTTACAGGACATAGCTGTCAACATCAGCATATTTCAGCTGATTGTTGATATCTTGACGAGATTACGCTCAGTAGTTTGCCATTGCTTTCTGAGCGGCCGACTCAAATACCCCGTAAGTTACCGACGCTATTCGAACCACTACTGATTCTCACCGTCGTCACGTTACTTACGAGAGTATACGAGATTACGGAGAAAAGTTGCTAACCTCTAGGCCAGGAAGCCGGCTTCTTCATGTTACACCTTATAAATTGGGGTGGCTGTAGTGTAGTGTCTAGACGCGCGCCATTGCTTTCTGAGCGGCCGACTCAAATACCCCGTTAGTTACCGACGCTATTCGAACCACTACTGATTCTCACCGTCGTCACGTTACTTACGAGAGTATACGAGATTACGGAGAAAAGTTGCTAACCTCTAGGCCAGGAAGGCGGCTTCTTCATGTTACACCTTATAAAATAGGGGTGGCTGTAGTGTAGTGTCTAGACGCGCGCCTACTAATCCGGTGGTCATAGGTCCGATAAGCGCTAGGCTGATTTCTAATGTTTAGATAGTGACCTTGTCTTCCAGGCCTACCAGCCTCACATGAGTACCAAGAAATTGCTTGGGAAATAAAGGCAGTCGGCGTGATACTGACCGCTTGACCAGTCGAGTTCCAACTGCTCTATATAACATGACCAGTCGAGTTCCAACTGCTCTATATAACATGACCAGTCGAGTGCCAACTGCTCTATATAATATCATACAATTATATTAATGGGCCATATGACTAAAATATTGATGATATTTATAGAATTAAAACAAGAAATTTAGGATAAACCGTTGTGCGTTATTAGGGCCCCATAAAGGGAACAGAAAATAATAACACTATAACCCACCATGAATATCGTAAGTGGCGGCTCTGGAGTGTTGGCCCTAGACTGGAAACCTCATCCCGTAGAACAATTGTGGCTGAAAAATCCGACCAATCACATTTAGGTCTGCCAAGAGCTTGGCTAAAGTTGGTTAAGGCCGTATGCATCCTCCATTTGGAGATGAAAGGCAACGGAAGACAGAAGAGAAGACACACTCTAGCAGTACTATCCATGCTGGGGGAAAAAGGGGGGGGGGAACTGAGTGGTCTAGCGGTATGGTGTCCTCCTCGAGTGCTGGAGGTCCCGGGTTCAAGCCCCGGTAAGGGCCGGGATATTTTCACGTGGACTTCTAGTACACGTAAAACATCCCTTGGCAGTTGGAAATCGAAAAAGAAAGTAGCCTGGCACTGGCACTGCCCGCGCAAAATGTTGAGTTAAAAATCTACCCAAAGTATTTTCAGGATCCTCGCCGGTGCTACGGAGTTCGTGCACTGAGTTGAGTTTCTCCGGACTCAAGCTTGAGTTAGGAGTAGAACGGAGCATTTATGGGTTACACCCGTGTGCCGTGATGTGATCCATCGACTAAACTAAATAACAAACAAACTGAAAAATCCATGCTGAAACTAATGCACGTCTGGTAGCCAGAACTACACAAGCAATGCCAGTGTCTGTGGTGTGTAGGTTAGTGACCGCAGTTTTACAATTCCCTGACACATATTCGAGGGTTGAAATTAGTCGCAGGCGATTTGGAAGCATGCCGCTTTTCGTTGATTTCGATGGTACGAGCATCAGAATGCATTGGCAAACTGTTGAACGTAAAAGTTGCCTAGCAAATCAACAAACCACCAATAAATGCCGAGGTTGATTCGACGTCCTGTAAGGGACGAAGATAATCCCTAATTTCTCTGGATTTTGTATTCTAGTGCTCTCCTTCGATGGCCGCGACAGGGCAGTGGCTAGCACGTTTGTCTGCCGCCCCGGTCATCATGTGTTCAAATCCCCATTGAAGGATACATTTTGTTAATTGATCTAAGTTCATAGGTGCACCCAGACTATATGGGTACCATAAAACAGTATAAAAACATGGGGTTAACACCATTATAGAGGTTAATGTGTCCCGAGTATTAAAGCGCTTTCGCTGAAACTTCGCGAGAGCTGATGATGAGGCAGTAGTTTCATTCCCCACACCAGTAAATTGGATTTAAATGTTGAATTCCCGTTCAGAAAGCAAATGCAATCTACTGAACGTAGAACTGCTTAGAAAATCAACTTGCCATTAATCGCATCATAGCCTCCGTGGCGACGTGTTCAAGCCGTCTGCCTCGAGCTCCGAAGGTTGTGGTTCGATTCCGGATTACTCTTTGGTTCACGAGTGCATTTTTCTCGGAGATTCTTAGTGGTCGTCGCTGGAGCTGTGTGGGACGCTTTCTGCAGACCGCCCTGCGGAAAGAGACCGAGTCGTATGGGATAAAACCCGGTGCAATGAAGTCGATCCTCTCGAATTTTAAGACTTTTTTTAAAGGCAAAATTACTGCAAAAGTCGTGAAAACTTCTTTTCAAACACCATACACCACTATATCTCAATGTGGAGAAAACGGTCCTTTACTTCTTACCGACCTTTCCGGCTATACAATGTTATCCTTTCTCCAGCTCGGCCTCTGCCTGATAAGGCAGGGGCGATTAAGGTCATCCCAGGCGAGACAAGGTACATCGGCCCCGGTGACTGACCGATACCAGACTCTGGCTAACCTTTTGACCTCGGTCAGGATGCAGGGCCCACTGAGGTCACTTCAACTTTGTCAGGCCATTCTGAAGTCTACATCTGCAAATTTGCCGCTTTGAAGTTAGAATTCATTGAAGGAATGAAGTTTGGTGGTACCTGTGGAATGTGTGTTCTTCGGCCATATCTTGTTGTCTCTTAAGATAAGCCTGATCTTATCCTTATTCTCAACGGATTTATCCACGGTGGCAGAATTAATTGCAAAGCAAACATACAAGACCTCTTTGCGATTAGTGTGGTGATATTTAGCTTACTGTGGTTAATTACATATATACCAGCTTTTTCCTCATAACATTGGACTACAATACCGAATACTTTCAATATTGATGATAAGGTGAGCTTTTCATTAGTTTTTTTTGGTGATTTTTGTGAATGAGGTTAAGAATATTATTATTTCGTAACAATATTCTTATTCTTAAAGTATATATATATATATATATATACTTTAAGAATAAGATAAAGGAGGCATATTTCTTTGTGCTTTACAGGACGTTGAATCGACATCAGCATGTATATACGTATATAAAGTAGATGAGTATTTACTGTCAATGGAGTGTGCAATGATAGGCTTTCACTTAGTCTAGGCCAAGACCTATGGTGTGATGTGTCCAGTTACTTTCCTCGTCGCTTTTCCTTCCCAGGGAATCCACAGAAGATTTTCTGGTACAACTGTTTTAATGAAGCTGCGTCAACCCCAGAGCCGTACTGTTTGGGAAAAGATAATCCGCTAGGTATTGAACCCGTACTGCTGTCTTAGCAAGCCAGCGCACTAGCCACTATACCATCGAGACTTTCACTCCTCCCCCCTCCCACACACGCACACACGCGCACACACCATTCGCACACATATGTAAACACACTTGTATTTTCAGGGCTTTAATACGATGTTCTAATGACGTGTGAACTCTCCTGTACTATGTTGTTGTCTTCACGGGTTATAGAGAACACATGACTGTTCTACTTGTAATGCCTCGTTTATCTCTCTAGATATTAATCAGCTCCACATTGTTGAACGCAGGCGCCCTGGCGCCCGAAGCTACGGGCGCAGTTCGTAATCCCGCATACCGGGTTCTAAACACAGCTGTGGGCGATTTGGCAGCAGACCGCCTGGCGTCTGTAGTTTATGAAATGATTAGGTTCCGGCCGTTCAGAAAACAATGGCAAACTACTGAACGTAAACTTGCCCAGGAAGTACGAACGGCCAAAATAAATGCTAGGATTGTCTGCTACGTCCTGTAAAGGATATGTAACTAACTTTAACATTGTGGAACGCATTTAGCAATTCCTATTCCCTTTTTCATTCCTGATTCACGGTTGCCATCTTCCTGTCGTCGTAATCATATGTCCAAGATAGAAGACACTTGAACCTGATCTACAATCTCTGTTTACTCTGATATTCCTTCCTGTTTCATTTTTGTCAGCATCATGACATCCATACAAGTTTCCTTCTAACAGTCAAGACATGTGGCGTTGATGATCATGTCTGGCCACAGGCTTCCTTCTCACGTGCTTTCAATCATTTCTGGTGCCGATGTTTCTCCATGACATGATGCCAAACTGTCGAGCAACTTCTTTCTTGGTCTCCCCTCGTCTCTCTTTTCCTGCAGGCTCCGTGTTGTGACCACATATTCCAACTTTCCTCTTCTCATGACATGCCCAAAGAATTTGGACTGTTTTCTTTTAATGCAAATAACCAGTTCTCTTTGTGAATTACTCTTTGTGAATTAACTTCTTTCTGAATATCTACATTGCTCTTTCTGTTGATCCAGAGTGTGACCATCATTCTTCTATAATCGATACATGTACACTGGCACATCGCCGTCTTGACAGAAGATAGTATGTTACATTCTGCTTTAAAAAAAAAAGCATAATAACTACAACTAATGACGGTAGCGAATGTGACTGATCAGACCAATTTTTGCGGGAATTGTTCTACCATCATGTGACAACATGGTTATTTCCACCATCGCGCACCATCTGACGTCTCACACGCTCAGTGTGTGACCTATTTGCAATAATGTTCTCTTTTGTCTTGCTTAAATTCCTGGTCTTGGCCCTCCATGCAACGCGATCAGCGACGACACCATACACGTACAAGATAGAAAACACTTGAATGATAGTTAGTTAGTTATTTAGTTAGTTAGTTAGTTAGTCGCGGTTCCAACTTCACGGCAACGGGTCGTCCCCATTATGCTCGGTTCCTGTGCCAGTGAATATCACACAAAATTCTCCTCACTGCCCTATGTGAACAATGGAATAGACAGGAGTATCGGCAAGCCAACAGCCCGCACAGGTACACTGTGCATAACGCCGCCGCCAGAATGCCAACACAAAAGTCCTCCACTAGAAATACAGTTCATTGTCGATGGAAACGGCAGTCACCAGAAAGACTTCATTGACCCGGGTTTTATCCCATATGGCTTGGTCTCTTTTCGCAGGGCAACCCGCCGAAAGCGCTGCACAAAGCACGAACTCCGTAGCTCCAGCGACGACCTGGTGAAAAATGCACTCGTGAACCGAAAAGGCAAACCAGTCAATCCAGCAACAGCCGGCCGCCATCGTTCCGAACTTGCAGTTCACGCTACAAACTGCGAACAGATGTAAAAGCATTCCACGCGAAATTCACAGCTCACAGTGTCGCGCCACGCACTCACTCAGTAGCAGGGCGACGGAACCATAGCCTCCTTAGTCGCCTCTTACGACTTGCATGGTAGGCAACAGTGTTACTATTCTTTGCTCCCCGTGAGGGCCCCGGCAACACAGGGGCGAGACAGCACTTGAATATGATCTAATATCTATCTGTCTACGCCGATGTTCATTGTTAGCCCTTCTTTTCTATTATACATATAATTTAAATTGCTGTTTTTAAATGATTTTGTCTATTCCAAAGTATGTACTTCGCAGATTTAATTGCTTCAGCACACTGTCAACAACAACAACCAAAAAAAAAACATATGCTGAGTAATAGAAAAGACCAACTCACGTTAACTTATGAGGACTCCAGGCTTGTGAAGAGAAGTCACAGACCACGTAAAAGGACGCCAGAGATGTTGGATAGGAGTCACAGACCACGAAACTGAGACTCCATACAAAATGTTTGCATATCCTTTACATGACATCGCTGTCAACATCAGCATCTTTCAGCTGATTGTTGATTTCTTGGCAAGATTACGCTCAGTAGTTTGCCATTGCTTTTTGAGCGGCCGGTTCAAATACCCCGTAAGTCACCGACGCGTTTCGAACCACTCCTGATTCTCACCGTCGTCACGTTACTTACGAGAGTATACGAGATTACGGAGAAAAGTCGCTAACCTCTAAGCCAGGAAGCCGGCAGACTCCATACTAGGTAGACAGAAATCACAGACCACATAATAAAGATCCAGATTCAATCAATCAATCATGTGCCATACCGGAAAGCGTGGGCGGTTATGACTCGCCATTTCACTCGATCACCAGAGTCGTAGATCAGCTCAGTGTTCCTGTCTCGACCATGCCATGTGGCCAAGCCATCCAGGTATTTTCCTCTCGTCTTCCTCTTGGTCTGTTCCCTTCGATCTTGCCAGTTGTCACCAAGTTCACTTCTTCTAACATGTCCAAAAAAATTTGACTGTCTACGTCTAATTTCTCTAATCAATTTACGATTTTTATTTGTCTCCTGTATTACTGTAATAATCCAGATTATGTGGACAGAAATCCCAGACCACATAGCAAAGATCCAGATTAGATGGACAGAAATCCCAGACTACATAACAAAGATCCAGATTAGGTGGACGTAAATCCCAGACCACATAACAAAGATCCAGATTAGGTGGACATAAATCCCAGACCACATAACAAAGAACCAGACTAGGTGGACAGAAATCCCAGAGCACATAACAAAGATCCACACTAGTTGGACAGAATTCCCAGATCACATAACAAAGATCCAGACCAGGTAGACAGAAATCCCAGGCCACATAACAAAGATCCAGACTAGGTTGACAGAAATCCCAGAGCACATAACAAAGATCCAGACTAGGTGGACAGAAATCCCAGAGCACATAACAAAGATCCAGACTAGGTGGACAGAAATCCCAGAGCACATAACAAAGATCCACACTAGGTTGACAGAAATCCCAGAGCACATAACAAAGATCCAGACTAGGTGGACAGAAATCCCAGAGCACATAACAAAGATCCAGACCAGGTGGACAGAAATCACAGAGCACATAACAAAGATCCAGACTAGGTGGACAGAAATAAGATATCTCGGCAATAATAGTCCCCACTACGTAAAACGGGCACTAGAAAATGATCTGAGAAATTTCAGTGTTGTTTTTTTTCGACAGTAACAAAAATGGATACTTTAAGTTTCCTGGGAATGTATCCTGTACTGAATATGTCGATACATATTTTTCTACATGCGTGCCTACCACGGCCACAGCTAGTCGCACATCAACTCGTGAGTTTATTTACAAGCACTCTATATGTGCTCGTCTCCGTGGCGAAGGATTTATGGAGGCGGTTCGTGATCCCGCATATCCGCGTTCGAAACACAGCTGCGTGGGATTTGCCTGAGACCGCGTTGCGCTGTTATTTTATGAAATAGTATGGGAGCCGGTCGTTCAGAAATCAATGGCATACTACTTAACGTAAAACTTGCCAAGACATCAACAACAGCAAACAATGCAGGTGTTGACTTCATACGTCCTGTAAAGGATATGCAACTAAGTTTTTTTTTTATTTTTAAAACTCCATGTATACGAATGTCCAGCGATCTATACAGATATGGGACTAGCGTAAACATGCCATGCCGACCCGGTGGTCATGGTTCGATCCATGGCAAATCCGGATGTTTGAAAGTTAACATGGGCTCCTAAGTAGACCAAGTTTAAAATTGGTCCCAAGAATACATTGGGAAGGAGAGGCAGCCGGCGTAACACTGAACACGTCACCCACAGAGTACCGATTGGTCAGTAAATTATGGATCTAGTTGTCGTGTCCTCCTTTAAAGTGTCGTCCCTGGAGTGAGGAGATCCGACACCCACATTATAATATTATTTTTTTTCCCCCCCAATATTCTGGAGAATCCACCAGCTTCCGTCCAACACACTCCATCAGCCTATGGACACCTTTTCCTATCACTCTCACACTGTCGTACTGTGCCCCCTTCTCATACTTCCCCAACGCAACATACTCAACAACTCTTGCTTCTAGAAATTAATAAAGATTAATTTATTAAAATAAAAGTGTAACGTGTATGAGACGTGTATGCGAAGAAAATGTGTGACGTGTTCTATAAAGTGTGTAGACTCTGTCTCTCAGACATCAACTCAGTCAGCTGATCACAGCAAAGATAGACCACAGCACGTTACGTCAGAACAAGTACGTCTCACCCGTTGCCGGAACCATCTTGCCGGATAATGCTTTGCCTCTGTAGACCTCTGGTAATCCAATTTCATGAACATCCGAAATAGACACCGGTGGTATTAACAGTTAATCATGGACCGGTTGCACTCTACACAATGTCCGTTCCTAATGTTCCTAAACAAACTGCACAAGTCTTTTGCAGTGTGTACGCAGTTAGTTAGTTAGTTAGTTAGTCGACAGATCATCCTCGTTGCACATCGAACCACTCAGTTCATAAGGCTACTTACTAATGTTAATTGTTGCTGTACTGGATTGATCCTCACTCGTGTCTATCCAGCCTCACATATAATGTCATGTGTTCTATTACACGAGATTATATAACTCTAGGTAACTATTAGACCCAATGTCTTCAGCCCGCCACCACTGTCTGATGATGTGTGGTGCATCAGTACGCATCACTCACTTTGGTGAATCAACCTGCTTTTAGCTTTCAGTTACGTTCTGTCTGCACTTTATTGATGGTTGAACGGGTGTTCTTCCGAATGGGTTTTTTTAAAACTTGTTGAGTTTCCTTGGATCTGGTAGGGAACCTAGGATAGAAACAACACATCTGGTGATAGTACTAGTCACTGATCCTTTTGGCTGAGTGTAAGCCTATCACCTTGCTTACTGATCTTTAGCTAACTAGACTTAGTCATAGAGCAGATTAGCTACCCACCTAGAGTCGAATCAGGCTATGACAAAGAAAAAATCACCAAACAGAATGCGGAACCCCGCCCACCAGGGACACCTACGGGAAGATCCCAATTATCCCTCATTACTCAACTAGTAAAGCTTATCAACACTTCACTAATCTATTCTAGCTAACAGAGCCAAGTATCACTTCACTACTCTAGCTAGTTTCCACTAACAGTGCTAATCATCACACTATAGTTTAACAAGGCCACAGTCTATAGTAATTATAACGAATATATTATAATAAGTTATACCTTAAATGGCACTACTGCAGTCCTATAAATCATATCTACATCTGCCATATAGGCACGTGTAAAATTAAGTCACTAATTAACACACGGTAGATATTATTTCCACTGGCACTGCAGTGCCCTGCACTCTGTCTAGAGCATTATTCAAGTCCACCCTAGTTGATCTCAACTCGAGTTTATATGGCAAACTACCAAAGTTGTCCACGTGACGTTATCCTTTACTCCCCCACACAGGTGGCACAGTGGCAAATCATCCCCTGTCAAGAACTATTTTCCTGGCTTAAATCCTGTCAAAGTTGTCAGTAATTGCCTAGATTCTCAAAACAAGCCAGCTAGTTTCTGTAAACTCCCAACAAAGAGTTTCGATACCAAGCTGCCAATCATCTTGATGTTCCGGAAACCAAGAATTGACAGATGCACTGTTTTCCGTACTAGGTACTTCCGTTTTACATCTGCCCCTGTGATCTCACGGCTTCCATCTGCATTCAAATGTTGACAAACTTGTCACTCTTCTGTTCCGTGGTGACAATCCCAGCAGCCATTTCCGTCTGATGTCCGGCAGTATAGATGACAAACGGAACCATTCCATATCCTTCTCCCTCACCACCAAATGTGTTTATGGGCTGACACGATGTAACCTGTACAACTGTGTTTACTCTGTTAGTACAAATAGATGTCGCTGGTCGATCGTCCGCTTAATCCGAAAATCCTCTGTAATAATCAACCGGATAAACACACGGTTTCATTTTGTGACATAGGCCCCCTCCTAAGAGAGTAGTCCATCTCACTCTTCTCCACCGTGAGTTTAATCCAGATGATTCATTCTTCTTCTTCAGGAGCTGGGTGTCTTGACAAGAAATCCGCTCCAACATTTTCCTTCCCAGGAATGTACTCTACTGTGAAATTATACGGTTGAAGTAACAACGACCACCGCATCAAACGTGCGTTGAGCTTCTGAGAAGTAGCCAGGAACATCAGGGGCTGATGATCTGACTGGACCCGAAACTTAACTCCATACAAATATGGCTGAAATTTTTGCACTGCCCATACGAGGGACAAGCATTCTCTCTCGACGGTTGAATAATTCCTCTCCGCCTGTAGAAGTTTCTTACTTGCGTATGCCACAGGTTTCAAAACCGAAGCATCGTCTTTTCCTTCCTGTAACAAAGCGGCTCCAATTCCAATCGCACTTGCATCCGTTCTCAACACAAATGGTTTGGAAAGGTCAGGGAGCTGTAATACAGGTTTGCTGACCAAGGCCTCCTTTAACTGACTATAGGCATTCTCACATTCTGGTGTCCAAATGATTTGGTCCGGGAATCCCTTTTTCAAGGTTTCCGTCAACGGAGCTCCCAGTTCAGTGAAATGTGGGATAAATTTGTGGTAGAACCCACACAACGAGAGAAAAGATCGCACATCCTTCTTCGTTTTTGGCCTTGGTGCATTTCTGATTTTCTCCAGGTTCTTCTCTTCTGGAACAATGTGTCCTGGAGTGATGGTGTGACCTAGAAATTCCAGAGTTTGGTAACCAATCATGCACTTGGTTGGACGAGCAGTAAGCCCTGCTTCCTTGAGTCTATTAAACACTCTCTCCAAGGATTGTAAGTGGTCATCCAAGCTGTCACTGGAAATCAGAATATCATCCATGAATGAGATGATGGACGGATCCTGTAACGGATCTAGTAAAGTCCTCATCATGCGTGTAAACACACTAGGTGCATTGCTGAGTCCAAAGGGCATGACCTTGAATTCGTAGTGTCCACTGGGTGTACTGAAAGCTAACAGTGGTCGAATCTCCGGTTTGACTGGTATCTGATAGTACCCCCGACTCAGATCCACCTTTGAAAAGTACCGAGCCTTATGGAGCCTAGCGAATAACTGAGTTGGATTCGGCAAAGGTTCCACCTGAAACTGTGTATGACTGTTCAGAAGTCGGTAATCTATACACAACCTGTGTTCTCCACTTGGTTTGCGTAACAAAACTACCCCCGCATTGTATGGGGATGTGGATGGTGCAATCACGTCATCCTCCAGCAGTTTTTTTATTTCCTCCTCCAGGGCCTTTTCTTTAGAGAATGGCACTGGGTAAACCTTTTGGCGAACAGGCTCCTGTGTGGTCAAAGTCATCTCGAACTCAACCAACCTCGTTCGTCCAGGTTTATCAGTCAGTATCTCCTTATGAGACTTGAGAACCTGGGTTATCCTTTCCCTCTCCTGGGAGGTCAGATCAGGGTTCACTTGCACATCCCTATAGGTTTCCTGGTGTACTAAGGGATATTCCCTGCCCTCGCTGGTTCCCACTTCTGTCTCCACTGCAACTGCCATTGCCATGAGGTGAGCTGCCTTGTCTCCTGGTCTCTCTTCGTATTTCCGCAAGAGATTGATATGGAAAATCTTCGACTTTCCCCGGATCCGGATTTGATAGTTGGTTCTGGATATTACCCTTTCCACGGGAAATGGTCCTTGCCAACCTATCTCCAGTTTGTTGTTTCCCGTTGGGAGTAGCAACAAGACTTTATCTCCTACCTCTAGAGATCTTTCTTTAGACCTACGGTTGTAGTAAGCCGCATGTCTTTTCCTGGCCTTTTTCAAGTTTTGATTTGCCAGAGTCCATCCCTTGTGGAGTTTTTCTTTCAGTTCCTCCACGTATTGATAGGATGAGATCACTTCTTCTGACGTCCCCTCTTCAGTCCAACTCCTCAACATGGCTTCCAACGGTCCTTTGATTGGACGACCAAACAGCAACGTAGCGGGTGGTAGTCCTGTTGAGCCATGAGGAACTTCCCGATAGGCAAAGAGTGCTGCTGGGATATATTCATCCCACCTATCAGGTTTTTCCTGCGCTAGTTTCCTGAGCATTGTCATCAACGTGCCGTTGAAACGCTCTACTTGTCCATTGGCTTGAGGGTGGTAAGGGCTGGTATGTATGTGGTTAGAGTGAAACACCCTAAATACCTCCTCCATGAGTTTTCCACAAAACTGAGATCCATTGTCCGTCAGAATTTGATCCGGAAAGCCTAATCTGGTAAAGGCCTCCATCAGTGCGTCCGCCACTCTTTTCGAGTCAATCGTGGTCAACGGTATAGCCTCACCCCACATTGTACAGCAATCCACCATTGTGAGTATATACATGTTCCTCTTCCTAGTCCTGGGAAGTGGACCCACGATATCGATGGCTACCCTCTCGAAAGGAGAGTTCATGATGGGCATCTCACCCAACATCACCGGTGCTGTCCAGTGTTTCGGTGCCACCCTCTGGCACTCAGGGCATGACTTCACATACCGACGCACATCATCTGTCATTCCCGGCCAATAGTAGTGGCAGGAAATCCGCTGCATGGTGGCGGCAATACCCATGTGTCCACTAAAGGAGATGGTATGCCCCATATGAAGAATCTGGGACCGATGAGCTTTCGGGACGACCAACTGACCGTATAGGTTGTCTCCCCTTCCTGCTCTCCTGTAGAGTATCCTATTCTTCATGTAGTACTGCCCCCGTCCTGGTGGATCAGCACTTTTCTGCAGCTTTTTGTAGCAAGGACGTAAAGTATCATCCTCACTCTGGGCAGTTCGTAGCTCCCCCGGCATTGGGTTAGTCACAATTGCGTCTGCCTCTTCCGTTTTCGTCTGAGAGCGAGTCTGCATTGCTCCCATATGGATTGGCTCCCTGGGCATTCCCAGAAAGACATACCGGCAACCTAGGATGACTGGGAAAATGGGATCGGTCAATACAGCGGCCTTGATGGTGCCGGTGACGTACCTTGACCGAATCTCCACATTAGCAATGGGCAACTTCATGACTACAGCACTCTTCTGTGCAGGCTGTATATCCAAGGTTTCACCTGTGAATTGTTCTGGATGTACCAGATCCGCAGAAATCACGGCCTCCCCGTCCAGTCCTGTGTCGTATAAACACTCCACTTGACGACCGTTAACCTCTACCAATTCCACTACAGGTGGTTTTTCCTGGTCTGGAGTCTCTTCCTCGGCCTCGACCTGTTCGGTGGGCTCCACCTTAGGTTTCCCTGAGCACACGACGAATTGAGTGTCTCCTGACTTTCCCCTGCAGTCAATAGCATTGTGCGTGTTTGACTTGCATTGGTTGCACCATTTCCCTGTCCTAGATTTTCTATTGTCGGACTTGAGTGAGCTCTCCTGGTGGCGAGCTTCCTTGTTGACCTTGGCATATTCCGTGACAACCTCCTTGGAAGTCACTTGACATGCTGCAAAGTGAGGGTTCTTAGCCTTCGATTTGCAGTCCCTCGTATTGTGAGAGGGTGACTTACAAATTGAACACCACTTCTCCGACCACGGTCGTTTAGGTGTAGAGCTTGAAGTGCTCTTGCTTCCCTCCTTCTTCTTCTCTGAACTATCCTCTGATTTTTGCACATAAGGTTCCCACTTTTTGGTTCCTGAGTTTTTGGCTTTCTTCTTGTCATGTTTCTCTTGACTTTTGGTGTTGGTTGAAAGGTTTTCCCCTGCCTCCCCATGTACCTCGACGAACCGTTCTGCTAATTTAGTCACGAGGTCAATACGTTCCGCTCCTTGTTCTCCCAGGAACGTCCTGAGAGGTTTAGACATTTGCTTCTTCAGCTGGTCGACCACCATGAGCTCTTCCAGACTCTCATAGTCATGTGCGAACCCAGCCAAATCCATCCACTTATGGAGATAAGATTTAAGACGCAAACTGTAGGCGGCAAACAACTCTCCGGTTCTCGTTTCGCTGCTCGAAATTTTTTCCGGTAGGTATGTGACGTAACCTCGAATCGTTTCAGCAGAGCCGTCTTTAACTCATCATAATTGTTCTCATGTCCTGGTGGCAGGCGAGTATAAACCTCGTATCCCGTCCCGCGTAATCCCTGGGATAGCTTAAGATTCCATTTGTTACGCTCCAGACCCATAGCAACTGACATAGCCTCGAAGCGTTGAAGGTATTGGTCAATCTTCTCTTTGTCCTCCTCGTAGACCGCTAAAGGAAACTTCATAGCATGGTACCCATGTCCACCTACTGGTGTTGATCCTGGGATGGAGGAACCTCCAACTGCTCCCTCAGTTTCTCCATTAGATTGACTCTTCAACTCGAGTTCCCTCATCCGGTACTCGTGCTCCCTTTTCTGTGCTTCCTGTTCAGCTTCTAATTTCCTAGCTGCTTGCTCAGCTTCAAATTTCCTAGCTGCTTGCTCAGCTTCCAATTTCCTAGCTGCTTGCTCAGCTTCCCTTCTCAATTCCAACTCGGCCTTTCGCTCTTCCCGTTCCGCTTGACGATACTCTCTCTCCACTTCCTGTATGTAATCCGTTAGAGAAGACCCAGCCAATCCCATTTCTTCCCCCCTTGCCTTTAATTCTAACGTGCTAAGTTTAGGGGTGGCCATTATACAGAGAGGTAAGCTAGCAGGTCTAGTACAATATAACTGCAAATTACTATACCGATATATGAACAAGTACTATAAATCTAGATATTACCACACACAGTACATTCACTCAGTGACAAGAGTAGAATCAGGACCACAGACCTATGCAGACGTGTGAAGTGTGAACAGGTAAGATATTAGTCCTAACCCCTATCCACATTCACTCTAGCTGGATTCTCCAAACTGATATCTCCCTCCTATAACTAAGGATCCCGTGTCAAAGGACCCCGTTGTCAGAAGATCCCCCTGTCAACGTTCCTGCTTGCAGGAGATCTCGCTGTCCAAGGATTCCGTTTACGGGAGATCCCGCTGTCCAAGGATCCCGTTTACGAGAGATCTCGCTGTCCAAAGATCACGTTTACGATAGATCCCGCTGTCCAAAGATCCCGTTTACGAGAGATCCCACTGTCCAAATATCACGTTTACGAGCCCCCAATAATGTCGTGTCCTCCTTTAAAGTGTCGTCCCTGGAGTGAGGAGATCCGACACCCACATTATAATATTATTTTTCCCCCCCTCAATATTCTGGAGAATCCACCAGCTTCCGTCCAACACACTCCATCAGCCTATGGACACCTTTTCCTATCACTCTCACACTGTCGTACTATGCCCCCTTCTCATACTTCCCCAACGCAACATACTCAACAACTCTTGCTTCTAGAAATTAATAAAGATTAATTTATTAAAATAAAAGTGTAACGTGTATGAGACGTGTATGCGAAGAAAATGTGTGACGTGTTCTATAAAGTGTGTAGACTCTGTCTCTCAGACATCAACTCAGTCAGCTGATCACAGCAAAGATAGACCACAGCACGTTACGTCAGAACAAGTACGTCTCACCCGTTGCCGGAACCATCTTGCCGGATAATGCTTTGCCTCTGTAGACCTCTGGTAATCCAATTTCATGAACATCCGAAATAGACACCGGTGGTATTAACAGTTAATCATGGACCGGTTGCACTCTACACAATGTCCGTTCCTAATGTTCCTAAACAAACTGCACAAGTCTTTTGCAGTGTGTACGCAGTTAGTTAGTTAGTTAGTTAGTCGACAGATCATCCTCGTTGCACATCGAACCACTCAGTTCATAAGGGCTACTTACTAATGTTAATTGTTACTGTACTGGATTGATCCTCACTCGTGTCTATCCAGCCTCACATATAATGTCATGTGTTCTATTACACGAGATTATATAACTCTAGGTAACTATTAGACCCAATGTCTTCAGCCCGCCACCACTGTCTGATGATGTGTGGTGCATCAGTACGCATCACTCACTTTGGTGAATCAACCTGCTTTTAGCTTTCAGTTACGTTCTGTCTGCACTTTATTGATGGTTGAACGGGTGTTCTTCCGAATGGGTTTTTTTAAAAACTTGTTGAGTTTCCTTGGATCTGGTAGGGAACCTAGGATAGAAACAACACATCTGGTGATAGTACTAGTCACTGATCCTTTTGGCTGAGTGTAAGCCTATCACCTTGCTTACTGATCTTTAGCTAACTAGACTTAGTCATAGAGCAGATTAGCTACCCACCTAGAGTCGAATCAGGCTATGACAAAGAAAAAATCACCAAACAGAATGCAGAACCCCGCCCACCAGGGACACCTACGGGAAGATCCCAATTATCCCTCATTACTCAACTAGTAAAGCTTATCAACACTTCACTAATCTATTCTAGCTAACAGAGCCAAGTATCACTTCACTACTCTAGCTAGTTTCCACTAACAGTGCTAATCATCACACTATAGTTTAACAAGGCCACAGTCTATAGTAATTATAACGAATATATTATAATAAGTTATACCTTAAATGGCACTACTGCAGTCCTATAAATCATATCTACATCTGCCATATAGGCACGTGTAAAATTAAGTCACTAATTAACACACGGTAGATATTATTTCCACTGGCACTGCAGTGCCCTGCACTCTGTCTAGAGCATTATTCAAGTCCACCCTAGTTGATCTCAACTCGAGTTTATATGGCAAACTACCAAAGTTGTCCACGTGACGTTATCCTTTACTCCCCCACACAGGTGGCACAGTGGCAAATCATCCCCTGTCAAGAACTATTTTCCTGGCTTAAATCCTGTCAAAGTTGTCAGTAATTGCCTAGATTCTCAAAACAAGCCAGCTAGTTTCTGTAAACTCCCAACAAAGAGTTTCGATACCAAGCTGCCAATCATCTTGATGTTCCGGAAACCAAGAATTGACAGATGCACTGTTTTCCGTACTAGGTACTTCCGTTTTACATCTGCCCCTGTGATCTCACGGCTTCCATCTGCATTCAAATGTTGACAAACTTGTCACTCTTCTGTTCCGTGGTGACAATCCCAGCAGCCATTTCCGTCTGATGTCCGGCAGTATAGATGACAAACGGAACCATTCCATATCCTTCTCCCTCACCACCAAATGTGTTTATGGGCTGACACGATGTAACCTGTACAACTGTGTTTAATCTGTTAGTACAAATAGATGTCGCTGGTCGATCGTCCGCTTAATCCGAAAATCCTCTGTAATAATCAACCGGATAAACACACGGTTTCATTTTGTGACACTAGTACTAGTCGTTTAGTCGTTGGATCAACATCGCGGTACACGGTTTAACCCATAAGTGCTCCGTTTTCCTCCTAACTCAAACCTGAGTCTGGAGAAACTCAGCTCAATGCGCGAACACCGTTGCATCGGCGAGGATCCTGAAATACTTGAGTAGATTTTTAACTCGAAATTATGCCCGGGCTACTCTTTTTCGATTTCCATTTGCCAAGGGATTTTTTACGTGCGCAACAATACACACGGGCGTCCGATCTCACTACCCAGAGACCAGGGGACATTTTATTACTGGAAGTCCAGGTGGATTTTTTAAATAAATCCCGGTCCTCGCCGGGGCCTGAACCCGGGACCTCCAGCACTCGAGGCGGACACCATACCTCGAGACCACTCAGCCCCTCTAGGATCTAGTACTGTGAGATAGAAATCAAAAAGAGAATAGGAATGACCAAAACTGCTTTCAACAGCATGAAATTAGTAGAGAGATTAGCAACGCATTCAAAATGAGAATTGCCGAACGTTACGTATATTCAGCACTATTGTATGGCGCGGTTGACCAGGAAACTAATGAGTCGAATATATGCCCCGGAGATGTGAATATACAGAAGGATATGTTGTATCTCATGGAAACAGAAACAATGAAATACAAAGGTTCTAGAAAAACTGGGAATGAAAAGAGAGTTGAAGAAAGACATAAAAAAGAGGCAAGTGAAATATTTTGGCCACGATAAAAGACATAACACTCTTATAAAAACCATTCTGACAGAATGTACAGTCACGGCGAGAGACAGGCATTGTTGGAGATCCATTGCAGCCAACCTTCATTGTGGAGACGGCACCTGATTGATTGATACTGTAATCCCGAATAATAAGGCATGTAAAAGTTACTTTTTCGTTGATAACTTACTATTTACGCCACAAGGCGTGAATAGGAATTCTGTACTCTTGTCACTTACTCGAAGCGTATCGCACTTCTGGTTTTGTTTTATGGATGATCGGAAAATAAACAAGATGAACAATGTGTAAACGGAACACACTGCAGTAGACGCCTCAGAAATAGACCAGACATGGGAAAAATCAAAATGCACGTCTTGTCAGTTTGTCAGTGCTGTGTTGTGTTGTGATATCTGCCTGGTGTTCTATTACACTACTGCAAGAAAGGGTGAAAGCGCTGTGCATTCCTGATGAGAATTTGTGCGTAATTGGAATGTAGCTTGCTTTGACCCAAATGTGACCTCCCCTTTTTGACCTTACGCGCTCCAGTTATTCAGCGTGTTGAGCTGACCTAATTCCCCCCTTTTTGTAAAATATGTTTTTTTTCTTCCAGTTTTGAAATTTCGCAAGCTTTTCAATAAAATCTTACACACTCATAGAGAAATATTTAGTATACATTTGCTTAAATGCGTGTACTATATTGTGGGATGATGGTCTGGATAAAAATCATAAAAGAGATGCCAGAATCTATTGGTAGAGGTTTGCGTGAAGAAGTTATTGCTATTAGCTTTGTCGGAGGAGAAACCGAGTGTGTGCGACTGTGTGCCACTCCGTTCCCTGGTGTGTGCAGCGGCCTCGCGCAGCCTGGCTCTGCCAGCGATCCACGGTGACTGACCTGAGCCAAGTAGGTAACATGAGGTCAATCTGACATAACGACATGCTGACCCGAAATAATGTTCTAACTGGCTGTGGTGTAGTTTGCCAGTCTTGTCCAAGGATACCAATATCAGACTGATTTCAAACTCTTCCTGGAGACACAGTTAAGACAAGGATGTGATTACAAGGTAGGGCAGTTGCATATGGTCTTGTTTTCCTCGCTGTTCGCTCCGTGTTTGTCATCTAGCTTTGAACAAGTAGATACAGCGCATTAGCGTGAACTGTGTTCAGTGAGTTTAGCGTGTTCTCGGCATATTTTTTAGAGGTTTATTGAAAGAGGAAACGTACTTATTGTAGGCTCGTGTATTCCGCCTTTTAATCTACTTATTGCCCATGCAACGGCGGTTGAACTCCTGCTGTTTTCTTTCCCAAGGTTTCAGATTATGTTGTAAACATCTTCTGCGATCCTTTTGTTTATCATAACCTGATTTCTTTTTTATGTGTGCAGTTGTGTGGGTGTTTGTTTATGTTTTGTTTGGTTCAGCTTAGCTCATCAAAATATCCAGTATTTTGTCACGCTTGAAGATATATTGAAATCTGCCGTTCAGCTTGTCACGTGAATGTTTGATTTTCGAAAACGAACGCGTTTTCATCGTACTTCCAGCGAGAATTTAACGTGCAGTACTTTGATATCTGTAATATTTATATTTACAAATCTGTGTGCATTGATGTCAATTTAGACTGTTCAGGGTTTTCGTGACCTTGTTTGGCAACCGATTTATGAATATAATCTGGCTTTTGGTCACGCTTTACTGTGTTTTTGTTTATCTTTCTGAATTAGAAACAACTTCAGATTTTCCTGTCAGATTACTAAACAAATATGATATTTGGAAATTGTTTGTTTCACTAATGCGTTATTTTCACTGAGGAGATAGCAGACAAATAGTATGATATTTAGAATAATGCGTGTGTCTCTACTGCGATATTTCAATTGAGGATACGGCAAACAAAAATGGTGTTTACTTGACTGTGCTTGAGTTTTACTACAGCAAGATTTTCCACGAGAGAGGGGTAAGAAAATATAACATTTAGAAAATGTTGTTAATGTTCCTGCTGCAAGTTTTTCCATGATAAATTAATAAACAAATATAATTAGAAGATAGATGTTGTCAGTGAGACGATAAAAATAGTCTGCCTAAAGACGAAAATGCCAAGACAGAAATTTTTAGACTGTCTTACCATGTTTACTAACGTCATATATAATTGTTGTGACTGGTAACATCATCAGTCTGTACCTTGCCACCAACGGGCGTAGGCGTCCAATCATCCAAAGAGATCTTCGCCCCTGGTCTTCTGGATCAAACCCACTAATGGCACTCCTTCATGCCACCATCCTAGTCCATCCAACATCATTTCTGTCAGTCTGTCTCTTCTTCCACTTATCTTTCCAGCTACCACGATGTTTTCCAATGACTCTCCTCCTCATGTAACCAAAGAACGTTGTTCGTCTCCTGTTTACAACAGTTATATCTAACGTTCTACTTTCATTACCCTCAGCCTGGGCAATCGTTGTTAGTTAGTCTGGCAGTCTAAGTCTAAGGTACTCGCAATATTCGTCTCAGGGACCACATCGACGCATACATGAATTACATTAATTATTCTTCTGCGTTATAAAAGGGCAACATTGTTATCTTATTGATTGTGTTAGTAATGTTGTTTACCACAGTTGTGCGACTGTTCCACCACATACATCAAACTATCATGTCTTGTGCAGTAAACAGTATAAAATAACACAAAGTACTGCAGCTTTACAGAACAGAACTACGGAACAATACAAGGGCGTTGCGGCGACTAGTCTTCATCAGCAAACAGATACATACACAAAACACAACATATAGTCACGGAGAAGACCCTCCGGTGACTAGATTAAGGCATAAGAACGGGATGAGAAGAATAAAAAAGGTGAAGGCTAGTCGCCGCAATGTTCTTGTATTGTTTCGTAATTCTGTTCTGTAAAGCTGCATTACTTTGTATTATTTTATATTGTTTACATTTCCACAGCTTTAACGCAAATCCTCTAATTACATTCATATTTTACTTGCGCAGTAAGTAAACACAAAGAAATGACCCTTTTGCACGCCATTGGTTACTGCGCTAGCTCCATATTTTGTATAGACCTTTCATCACTAGACGGGTAATGGGATCAGTATCATGCCGGCCGTCTTTACTTCCAATGACATTTTGTGGTACCCATTACAGGCATGTATCGACCTGAGAGCCCAATGGGGTAGCTATATTTGATTGTTCTGAATATGAATGCTGAGGTCAGGTGACTTTAAGTGTTAGCGAATGTGGAGTTCATGTATGCCTGTTTGCGTAGAGGAACAGAGAGAGAAAGCAAGTGTGTGTGTGTGTGTGTGTGTGTGTGAATGAGAGAGAGAGAGAGAGCAGGAGAGAGAGAGAGAGAGAGAGAGAGAGAGAGAGAGAGAGAGAGAGAGAGAGAGAGACTTGGTAGCACACATAAGACAGAGTAAAAATATATATTTATTAAAATAGCAGGGCTTAAGTCTAGATTTAAGAAAACAATTGCCCACAGCAGCAACCTGATTTGGGTACGAACAAACGAACGAACGAACTTTATTTTCAAAGGGTCACAAATCAGGCACGCAGGCCATTCTTACACTCAGCCCTTCCTACCACTTATCATTCCTACACCAATTATCTGTTGTGCATGTTACACTCACACTGAAAAATAAAATATTGTCAAATGAATGTTGTGAACATAAATAATGCATGTTACCATGTTTTGCGATTCCCCCCCCCCCCCCCACGCTTTTCCATCCTGTTTCAGGATATTGCGGTCAACACCAGCATCTTTCAGCTGTATGTTGATTCCTAGGTTAGATTACGCTCATCAGCACGCCACGACTTTCTGAGCGACCGGCTCCATACTCTCATAAGTCACTGGCACGACTCGAACCGCTTCCAATTCTCGTGCACTCACGTCAACCACGAGAGTATTCGGGGTTACGGAGAAAGCTGCTAACACCTCGGCCAGGGAGACCGGCATGTTATGAGATTGGCTGGCATATATACACACACACTCGCACATGGATACACACATACATACTTGCATACACACATGCATACTTACATACGCACGTTCATTTACAAAAACTATCACAGTTATACACCTATTCAGTTACACACAAATACAAACTCCCTCGCATATACATGAACTCATCTCTCTCTCTCTCTCTCTCTCTCTCTCTCTCTCTCTCTCTCTCTCTCTCTCTCTCTCTCTCTCTCTCTCTCTCTCTCTCTCTCTCTCTCTCTCTCTCTCTCTCTCGCCCATATATCCTCATTCATACATCTAAATGAATGTCAGGTCTTAGTCAGATACGACTGACCTACCGTATGACAGTAGACGGTACTACCTGCTTCTGCTAGCGCCGAATGTTGGGCGACGCTTACCAAACCCACACCCCACAGTGTGCCAACGGCTTCGGGCGGAGGATACAAACCTTATCTTAGTGCGAGGAAATGCAACTAAACACTAAATGTCATGGCAGGGCAGACCAGGCCCTAAGCCTTGGTTAGCAACTGGTCTAGGATCGAAACTCCCACAGGCGGACAGTTAGAGCAGCATTGCTTTGCTGATCCGGCAGCTTCTGCAGCTTGTCTTGTTCCAGAAGTATTGATGTTACCTTTCCTCTGGAGTACACTAGACAGGCCGAGAGAGGGATCATGCTGCATGGGCAACACATGGTCTCTAAATTCAGCCCAGGCTTTGTGTTATGGAGAGGTGTAACTCAATTTTACAAACTATCATCTGTCAAGACGGCAAGGTGCCAGTCACATATAAATGTACTCTCTCACGCCCATGTATCCTCATTCATACATCATGTACTTTCTCACGCCCATTTATCTTCATTCATACATCCAAATATACCCTCTCACGTCCATTTATCCTCATTCATACATCTAAATGCAATCCAGTTTTTAGTTTAGTTGACGGATTAACATCACAGCACACAGGTGTAACCCTTAAGACCCTTAAGTGCTCCGTTCTACTACCAACTCAGGCCTGAGTCCGGAGAATCTCACCTCAGTGCACGAACTCCGTAGCACCGGCGAGGATCCTGAAATACTTTGGGTAGATTTTTAACTCGAAATTTTACCCGTTAGATGACATCGTTTCAGTGGCCTAACACATTCTTTAAGTAGGTATGGGTTCACCAAGGATCCTAAAAGTAAACATCCCTTTTAACGCGCCTTGAGGCGTATTGGGCATATTATGCCTTGCCAGCCCCATAATTCCCCGTCTCCGTGGCAAAGGGCTTACCCGCGTTCGAAACACAGCGTCGACCGATTTGGCAGCAGACCGCGTTGCGCTGGGTTTTAACGAGTTAATATGTGAGCTGGTCGTTCAGAAAGCAATGGCAAACTACTGAACGTAAATTTGCCAAGACATCAGCAACAGCAGTAAAATGCTGGTGTTGACAGCGATATCCTGTAATAAGGATATCCATCCATCATGTGCCATGCCGGTAAGCGTGGGCGGTCATGTTCTGCCATCTCACTCGATCAACAGAGTCGTGGATCAGTTCCGTGTTTCTGTCTCGACCATGCCACAAGGCCAAGCCATCCAGATACTTGTTTCTAGGTCTTCCCCTTGGTCTGTTCCCCTCGATCTTACCAGTTGTCACCAAGTTCTCCAAATCATTTCTTCTCATAACATGCCCAAAAAATTGTGACTGTCTACGTCTAATGTTTCTGATCAGTTTACGATCTTCATTTGTTTCTTGAAGGACTTCTTCATTGGTCTTTCTGGCTGTCCATGGTATTCTTTGCATTTTTCTCAGAAACCACATTTCTACAGCCATCAGATGTTTTTCAGCCTGGCTGCTCATTGTCCAAGCTTCACATCCATATAAAAGTACAGGTTCTATGTAGCACCTCAACACTCTTTTTCTCGTTTCAATTGACATCTTTTTATTGGTCAGTATGTTTTTCATCTTGCTAAAGGCTACTTTTGCCATGGCGATTCTTGTTCTAATCTCTTCAAGGCATCTCCCATCAGATGTTATTACTGTTCCGAGATAATTGTACATATTCACTGGTTGAAGAATATTCCCATTTACTTGTATATAACACTGTGGTATTTCGTTCTTCCTAGTGACGACCATAATCTGTGTCTTTTTACAATTTAATTCTAACCCTTGTTGTTCACTGTGTGTAACAACCGCATCTACTAAATTTTGCAGGTCCTGTTCATTGTCTGCAATCAAGACTGTATCATCTGCATATCTAATGTTATTGATGCATCGTCCCCCAATGTTGATTCCTTCCATATTTTCAATATTTCTGAAAATATTTTCACTGTACAGGGAAAACAGATCTGGAGACATTACACATCCCTGTCTCACACCTCTCTTAATAGGCTGATATTGGCTTACTTCATTATCAACTCTTATGGCAGCTTGTTGTTTCCAATATATGTTTTTTACAAGTCTAAGGTCTTTCCCATGAATTTGTAGATCTTCAAGCATCCTTATCATGTTGACATGTCTCACTTTATCAAAAGCCTTTGTGTAGTCAATAAAGCAAAGGTGTAGATCTTTGTTTACTTCTATAGAACGTTCGATTACGGTTCTCAGTATATACACAGCATTTACTGTACCCTTGCCTACTACAAACCCACATTGTTCTTCTCCTATTTCAGGTTGTATTTTCCTCCTAACTCTTTGCATGATAATTCTTAGCAAAATCTTCGTGATGTGACTCATTATACTAATTGTTCGATGTTGATCACATTCCAAGGCTCCTGATTTCTTTGGGATTGCAATAAATACATAATTACATAACTCATGAGGTATATGCACACCAAAAAAAAAAAAAGGATCAGTCTCCAGCTAGGTTTGTGTCCATCCGATAAGCGTGGGCTGTCTTGTTTCGCCGTCTCACTCGATCACCAGAGTCATGGATCGTGTGTGGTTTGTATGTTTCCAATTATGCTTCTCGTATATAATTGTTTATCCCCTTCACTTTACTCCTCAGGCTTCCTTGTTGTCACGAAAGTTTCATCTTGTTCTCTTCACAATTTGCCCTCTTGTATTCTACATTAAATGTCTCTAATCAATTTACGGATTTCGTCTGCTTCTTGACGGAAAACCGCATTTGTCTTCCCGTCTTTTCTTGGTGATCTTTGCTATTTTCTCAGCCTGTTTCGATATCTGTTTCCCGTCCTTTCTTGGTGATCTTTGCATTTTTTCTCAGACTGTGTCGATATCTGTCTTCCCGTTCTTTCTTGGTGATCTTTGCATTTTTCTCTGGTTGTGTCGAATCATGCCCATAGTTGGAATCTATGGACTTTCTGAACATATTATTTCACGAATGCTTTTCTGTTAACGAAAATATCAGCCAAATCCTTCTTCTTCGGTCGGTTATGTGGCAATATCTGTCTTCTCGTCCTTTCTTGGTGATCTTTGCATTTTTCTCAGCCTGTGTCGATATCTGTCTTCTCATCCTTTCTTTGTGATTTTTTCGTTTTTCTCAAACTATAGATATCTGTCTTCCCGTCCTTTCTTGGTTATCTTTGCATTTTTCTCAGGCTGTGTCGATATCTGTCTTCCAGTTCTTTCTTGGTGATCTTTGCATTTTTCTCAGGCTGTGTCGATATCTGTCTTCCAGTTCTTTCTTGGTGATCTTTGCATTTTTCTCAGCCTGTGTCGATATGTCTTCCCGTCCTTACTTGGTGATCTTTTGCATTTTTCTCAGGTTGTGTCGATATCTGTCTTCCCGTCCTTACTTGGTGATCTTTGCATTTTTCTCAGGTTGTGTCGATATCTGTCTTCCCGTTCTTACTTGGTGATCTTTTGCATTTTTCTCTGGTTGTGTCGATATCTGTCTTCCGGTCCTTACTTGGTGATCGTTTGCATTTTTCTCAGGTTGTGTCGATATGAGTCTTCCCGTTCTTACTTGGTGATCTTTTGCATTTTTCTCAGGTTGTGTCGATATCTGTCTTCCCGTTCTTACTTGGTGATCTTTGCATTTTTCTCTGGTTGTGTCGATATCTGTCTTCCCGTCCTTACTTGGTGATCTTTTGCATTTTTCTCAGGTTGTGTCGATATCTGTCTTCCCTTCCTTACTTGGTGATCTTTTGCATTTTTCTCAGGTTGTGTCGATATCTGTCTTCCCTTCCTTACTTGGTGATCTTTTGCATTTTTCTCTGGTTGTGTCGATATCTGTCTTCCCGTCCTTACTTGGTGATCTTTTGCATTTTTCTCTGGTTGTGTCGATATCTGTCTTCCCTTCCTTACTTGGTGATCTTTTGCATTTTTCTCAGGTTGTGTCGATATCTGTCTTCCCGTTCTTACTTGGTGATCTTTTGCATTTTTCTCTGGTTATGTCGATATCTGTCTTCCCGTCCTTACTTGGTGATCTTTTGCATTTTTCTCTGGTTGTGTCGATACCTGTCTTCCCGTTCTTACTTGGTGATCTTTTGCATTTTTCTCTGGTTGTGTCGATATCTGTCTTCCCGTTCTTACTTGGTGATCTTTGCAGTTTTCTCAGCCTGTGTCGATATCTGTCTTCCCGTTCTTACTTGGTGATCTTTGCAGTTTTCTCTGGTTGTGTCGATATCTGTCTTCCCGTTCTTACTTGGTGATCTTTGCAGTTTTCTCTGGTTGTGTCGATATCTGTCTTCCCGTTCTTACTTGGTGATCTTTGCAGTTTTCTCAGCCTGTGTCGATATCTGTCTTCCCGTTCTTACTTGGTGATCTTTGCAGTTTTCTCTGGTTGTGTCGATATCTGTCTTCCCGTTCTTACTTGGTGATCTTTGCAGTTTTCTCAGGTTGTGTCGACCCATCCCCACACTTGGAATCTATGGAGCTCACTGATCATGTGTCGGTAACTTACGGGGTATGTGAGCCGGCCGCTCAGAAAGCAATGGCAATCTTGCCAAGAGATCAACAATCAGCTGAAAGATGCTGATGTTGACAGTGATACCCTGTAAAGGATGTGCAAAACAGTTTTTTTTATATAATTGCAGGCCTTCCTCCATTTCGTTTGCCTTGTTGGTTCTAAAACTAAAACATTACATACAACAATAAGAAAGAGACAAACAGCTTGCTTTAGTCATGTGATGACAAGAAGCATTGGAGAACATCGTGACACATTGAAAGATCGAGGGGAAGAGAGGCAGAGGCAGAACAAGCGAAATGATGCTGGATGGATTGAGACGGTCGCATGGAGGAATATCATCAGCACAGTTGATAAAGAAAACGAACAATGGAGATTTGTGGAGAGTCATGAAAGTCTGCGCCAACTGGCAAAACACTTGATGATTATATGTTGAATCTAGAGATATGGCTTCCTAGTTCTACTGTTACATCTGTTCTCAATGTGTGTCCTACCCAAAGCCAGCGTCTTTCTTCGCCGCTTGATTCGATGGAATCTCTCTAGTTCTCCCCACAAGCTCCACATTATTTGATTCTGTCAGACCATTTAAGTACTGTGTTTCCCCGAAAATAAGACCTACCCTTATATTAAGCCCTAGCACGTCTTTTCAAGATGCTTTTAATATAAGACTACCCCTAAAATAAACCCTAGTTAAGAACGTCAGCTAGAATGAGAGACTTGTTGCCGAATGACCAGTCGGAGTACAGACGCCACTGATGTGCACTTGGAGAGTTAGACGATGTTCCAGAAGATGATGACATGACTGTATTTGAATAAATGTAGAATTTTGCACATGAATAAATGTAAAAATATAAAACATCCCCCGAAAATAAGCCCTAGTACATTTTAAGCTAAAATTCATATAAGACCCGGTCTTATTTTCGAGGAAACACGGCACTACTATACTGCGCAGGCACCGAGTAGTGAAAGCGTATAGTTTATTAGAATTGGATTAGTTGTCCTTATTTTTGTCTCCTCCATCTCTCACGGCATGCAAAATAAGTGGGTATGTTATTCCATCTCTTGAAATGAGGTTTCACCAAGGGAGATCGGGTTATCAGCAATGGCAGTGAGATTACATCATGCCAATGATAATATCACTGACTTGATTTATTCTCATTGAATTTGTCTTTCTCCATTGAATTTTTAAACCTCATTGTTGTGACCTCCCATCACAAGATAAGCCATACTGGTGGAAAATAAACATTCAACATACAACTCCAATGCATAAGCTTCATAATTTCATTATTAACATTCATCATTCTTGTCATCACAAGCTATAAGATACTATCCGCAGTGTTACTAAATAGACTAAAACCATATTCATAAGACATATTAGGTGACTACCAGGCGGGTTTTAGACAAAACAGATCAACAATAGATCAGATATTTATCTTACGACAAATAGCCGAGAAAAATTGGGAATATAAAAGAGATCTCCATAACATTTTTGTAGATTTTAAAAAGGCTTATGATAGTGTCCATAGGAATAATCTATGGAATGGTATGCAGGAATTTGGAATACAAAGGAAGTTAATTAACATGACCAGACTATACATGGAAGATACGTATAATATAGTAACATATAAAGGCAGGAAATCAGACCCTTTCCAAATAACATCTGGCTTGAAACAAGGTGAAGCACTATCGCCGCTACTCTTCAATCTGGCTCTAGAGAAAGTTGTAAGGAAGGTAAAGGAGGAATGTGATATTGGAGGAACATCCAACCTGCTTGGTTATGCAGATGATATAGATATTATAGGGGAAACTGAACAAAAGACATTGGAAATATTGACTCACTTAAAGGAAAAAGCCCAACAGATGGGGCTGGTATCAACCAAGATAAGACAGAATATATGGTAATTTCAAGAGAAGGAATGGCTAAAAACTATGGCCACATACAAATAGATAATATGATCATTAAAAGAACGGAAACATACAAATACCTGGGTACAATCTTCAACTGTTCCAACATCATAAGGGAAGAAATAGAAACTAGAATCAATTCTGGAAATAAGATATACTATCACTACAACATCTACTAAAATCAAATGCGCTATCTCGTAACACCAAAATCACAATATACAAAACACTGATCAGACCAGTTGTGCTGTATGGCTCTGAAACCTGGAGTACAACGAAAGGAGACGAGGCCTTGTTACAAACCTTTGAGAACAAGTAACAAGTAACAAAGACATTTATGATCTGTTTAAGTCCCCGCTAATCACTGGTATCATGAAGGCTAATAGACTACAATTGCTGGGGCACATAGAAAGAATGGAAGACAATAGGGAAACAAAACTTGCTTACACTCAGGAAATAAATGACCATAGACCCCGAGGTAGACCAAGAAGACGGTGGAGAGATAGTATATACACAGACCTACAAGCACTTGGAATCAACGACTGGCAAGAGAAGGTCAACCAGAGAGACGAATGGAGACGGATTGTATCTGCAGCAAAGAACCTCAATGGCTCGGAACGCTGAAGAAGAAGAAGAAGAGGATCATTTTTATGGAAATGTAGTTATAAAGATTTGTTAGATTTGCATACGTTTAATCAATCAATCATGTGTCATGCCGGAAAACGTGGGCGGTCATGACTCTCCATTTCACTCGATCACCAGAGTGGTGGATCAGCTCAGTGTTCCTGTCTCGTCCATGCCATGTGGCCAAGTCATCCAGGTATTTACTTCTCGATCTTCCTCTTGGTCTGTTCCCTTCGATCTTGCCAGTTGTCACCAAGTTCTCCAATTGTAGCGAAACGCCAGTGGCCCATGTCCTTATGTATTCTGTTATTCTTGGTAAACAGGGGGAACCGGCTTTCGGAAGCTCTCAGTTCTTTATTCGCTCAATTCTCCATGAAAGATGGTTCTTTGGGTTATCTTCATACCACAATCTTTACATGGAGCGAGTATATATTTGTCTTTCCTTTCGGGTAGTCCCGAAGGCGCGCCTTGCGTCAAATGTGCACTGGTGCGGCTACTGGTCAATTGATGGCCGGGCAAACAAGTACCGTTTGCAAGTTGCAACTTGTCAAAGTTAATTAAAGATAACGACAGAAGTGCAACAGACTACTGAGACAATTAAAAGGTCTCCTACTGGTGGTGGAGAAAGGGTCCTCTGCTATGGAAAGTGACTATGTCTTCTAACGGACATTATCACCAGTGCTTCTAGGCTAACGCCAATATGTCCGACGAGGCCAACTCAGGTTTGGTGTGCTTAACTCTGAGACAGAGACAAGGTGCAGGTCTTGAGGCAAGGACATTTTGCATGACTGGTGCATTGCCGGTTTTTTTTCAACAACATACGCCTGAGAGCAGTTGTTGTCTGGAGGGAGCCTAAGAGTGATTTTCTTGCATACTCATTTTACACCAGACATTAAAAGGCACCCATCCATTATCCCTCCACGAACACCTCACCGTATCTGCAACCGTAAAGCTTTTCATAGGTCAGTGAAGACCTGGTGCCGAATTAATTCATGTGGCAATGAACAGAAGTCCTCAACACACCAGTCGCTTGGATTCTACAAAAGCCTGTTGAATCTACAACCAGTTGCTGGAGAAGGAAGGAGATTCTGACATCTTTGGTGAGATATATCTGGACAGATCAGACAGTATCTGAAGCTGGATCTGTGACTGTGGTGACTGGAGGCTCTGTGTCAAAACTTTACCAGTGTAGTGTCTGTGTAGATCTATCTGTTTATCTGCCTTTATGTGTTCCTGTGCTGTTCTTGATTAGGTTAATAAAATTACTTCCAAGTTGTTCTTACGACTGCCATGTTATTTATGTGTCAGCCAGAAGAACACTGCAGGAAATAGGTCCCTAGGTCGAAAGGAAGCGTGACAGTGAGTCCAGGGAAAACGGAGGAGGGTTGGCAGGTAAAGACCTATTCCAGCCAGGGCTATAGAAGATTAATTAAACATTGTGACCGGGCTATTTGGGACCCTCCACGTAGCTTGTTACAATTTCTGGGGGCTCGTCGCGGGATATTTGAAATCCTGGTGGAGTTCTGGCTGATTTAGTGATAGGGGACAGATATCCTTGTTTTCTATCAATAGGTTCTGCCTACCGTGCCTGGCTATTGTCTATACTCTTCCTGACACAGACTGACCGACATACGACGTGTTGTGGTCGTGTAATGTAACTTGTTGGGTAATTGTGAGAAAAATTTTATTGGACAATTACCTCGTCCCTTGCCCTCTGAGTTTAAGATGGCATCAGCTGGGTTTAAGGTCGCTGACGTACAGGCTACAGGGCGTGAAATGGGTTATGATGGAGCGGAGTTACAGAAATATGTGCAGGAGGTGGAAAGAGACTACAGACAGGCTGTGCGCGAAGCCAAGAGGATTGAGGCGGAGGCTGAGGTTAGGAAGATGGAGGCCGAGCAGGCAGTCAGAGACCATGAGTTCCGTATGAGAGAGCTGGAGCTGAAAGCTCAAACTGCCAAGGAAAGAGACGGTGCAGTGGGAGACACAGTTCTCCCTGACTCAACAACTTCTGGTGGCGGTCCATACCAGGCAATGAAGTTCCCATTGCTCCCGTTCGATGAACACAAAGATAAGATCGACCAGTATCTTCACAGATTTCGGTCGATGGCTTTGGCTATGGGATTGGAACGAGGGAAATGGAACTTGAAACTCTCACAGGGCCTGAGGGGGACCGCGTACGAGGTCTATTCTAGGTTGCCACCTGGTATGGAGAATGACTATGAAGCTCTGGAGAAAGCACTATTGAAAAGGTTCCAGATGACAGCTCATACTTATCGACAACAGTTCAGAAAGTCGAAGAGAGAGCCAGGAGAGATGTTCGCAGCCTACAGTGTCAGACTGAAGTCTTACCTTTTGAAGTGGATGTCATTAGCTGGATTTGCTAACGACTATGAAAGTTTGGAAGAATTGGTGGTCGTGGACCAAATGAAGAGAATGATGCCTAAGCCATTGCAAACCTTCTTGCTTGAAAATGGGGCAGAAAGGTTAGACCTAGTCAACACGTTGGCGGAAAGGTATGTGCTAGCTCATGGGGATAATGGGGAATTGTCACAACCCAATCCCCGACCACCAGACACATGGTCTGGAAAGAAGAAGAACCCTAAAACAGCTCACACCAAGAAGGAGGATCCTTTCGATAAAGTTCCTAGTAAGAAACCCTCTGGTAAGAGTCCACCTGGATCTCCTAAAAGAAAGTGGAGTGAAAAGTGGTGCGCCTATTGCAAATCTCCCACACACAATACGGTTGATTGCCGGCGTAAACAGAAAGACTCTCACTATGCTGCTTGTCTTGTAGAAACCGGGGAAGGGTCTCACAAGGAGGTAGAAGGGAGGGATCTTGGGAACAAAGATTTAGAAAAACCACCAGTAGTAGAAACGGTACTTGTGAACGGTCAACCAGTTGAGTGTCTCTACGACACCGGTCTGCAGTTTGAGGCTGTAATTTCATCACACTTAGTGAGTCCAGAGCAGCTAACCGGAGAATCTATTGAGATTCAAACGGCGACAAAGAGTGCGGTAGCGATGTCTCTTCCAATTGCGAAGGTGGACATCAAATCAAAATATGTTACCGGCACTATACAGGCAGCCGTTCTGCTAGATCCAATCTTCCCAATGATCTTGGGTTGTCGCTACGTCTTTCTAGGGATTCCAACCGAACCCATGTACGTAGGAGCGATGCAAACCAGATCTCAATCGGAGGATGAGCAGACGCCGGCCTTGATCGTGAATCCCTTGCCTGGGGAGTTACGAGCTGCTCAAAGCCAGGATGCTACTTTGCAACCTTGCTTCAACCAGTTGCCAAAAAGTTCTGACCCACCAAGACGGGGTCAGTATTATATGAAGAATCGGTTACTGTACCGGAGAGCCGGAGTGGAGGATCGCCAGCATGGACAGCTGGTAGTTCCTAAGGCTTATCGGGAACAGCTTCTTCATATGGGACACACCATTTCTTTCAGTGGACATATGGGTGTCGGGGCAACTCTCCAGCGCATTTCCTGCCATTACTACTGGCCAGGGATGACTGGAGACGTGCGTAGGTACGTCAAGTCGTGCCCAGAGTGCCAGCGAGTGGCACCAAAACACTGGACAGCTCCGGTAGTCCTGGGAGACATGCCTATTATGAACTCTCCTTTCGAGAGAGTGGCCATCGATCTTGTTGGTCCTCTTCCTAGGACTAGGAAGAGGAATAAGTACATTCTCACGATGGTGGATTGCTGTTCCATGTGGGGTGAGGCGATACCTTTGGCCACAATCGACTCTAAGCGAGTGGCTGATGCACTGATGGAGACCTTTACTAGGTTGGGGTTTCCCAACCAGATCCTAACGGACAATGGGTCTCAGTTCTGTGGTAAGCTGATGGAAGAAGTCTTTCGTATCTTCCAGACCAACCACATTCACTACAAGCCCGTATCACCCTCAGTCTAATGGGCAAGTAGAGAGGTTTAATGGTACCTTGATGACCATGCTTCGGAAGCTGGCTCAAGAGAAACCAGACAGATGGGATGAGTATATCTCAGCCGCCTTGTTCGCCTATCGGGAGGTTCCCCATGGGTCGACCGGGTTGCCACCAGCCACTCTACTATTCGGGAGGCCAATCAAGGGTCCCTTAGAAGCCTTATTGAGATGTTGGACAGAGGAGGAAACTTCTGAAGAAGCTGTATCCTCTTATAAATACGTCGAAGAGTTAAAGGAAAAAACTCCAGACGGGTTGGGCTTTGGCAGCTCAGAATCTGAGGGCGGCCAGAAAGAGACACGCGGCCTACTACAATAGAAGGACGAAAGATAGGTCTCTTAAGGTGGGGGATCGGGTTCTGTTGTTACTTCCAGTAGGTTCCAATAAACTCGAGATTGGTTGGCAGGGGCCTTTCCCGGTGGAAAGGGTTGTGTCCCGCACCAACTATGCCATCCGGATCAGGGGGAAATCTAAAATCTTCCACATTAACCTCCTCAAAAAGTATTGAAGGAACGATCCGATGGTACTTCTCTCCCACTCATGACTATGGCGGTCGCGATGGAAACTGAATCGGGCGAAGACGCGGATCGGGGTTATCCCTTACACCCTGGGGAAACCTATAGGGATGTCCATATAAATCCTGATCTGTCGGCTGAAGAAACAGACCGTGTCATCCGGTTGTTAGAGTCCCATCAGCAAATTCTTACCGATCGGCCAGGGCGGACAGGGTTGGTCGAGTTTGATATGACTCTGACTACCCAAGACCCAGTTCGCCAGAAAATATATCCAGTACCCTTTTCGAAAGAGAAGGCCCTGGAAACTGAAATCCAGAAGCTTCTGGACGATGACATCATCACTCCTTCGACTTCTCCTTATAATGCCGGGGTTGTCTTGTTGAGGAAGCCAAGCGGGGAGCACCGCTTATGTATTGATTACAGGCATTTAAACAGTTGTACGACATTCCAAGTTGAGCCGTTAACCGAGACCCTGAAGAAAGGATCACCAGATCTTATAGTCTGGACCCCGAGCTGTGAAGAAGCTTATGGGAAGCTGAAACAGGCTTTGGTGGATAGGCCAGTCCTGCAACTCCCAAATTTGGAGAAAACGTTTGTTCTGAGAACCGACGCGAGTAACATAGGGATTGGGGCAACTCTGTTGCAGGAAGGGCGAGATAATCCTTCGGTGCTGTGTCCGGTGGCATATGCCAGTCGAAAACTGTTACCCGCCGAACGGAATTACTCCACCGTCGAACGGGAATGTCTAGCTCTAGTGTAGGCGGTACAGAAATTTCAACCTTATCTGTATGGAGTCCAGTTTCAAAGTACAATCCGACCATCAACCTCTGACGTTCTTGGCAACTTCTAAGAAACTGAACGCGAGGTTAATGAGATGGTCATTGCTCCTACAACCGTATCAGTTCACGGTCGAATACATCCCCGGAAGGGAGAATGTGGGAGCAGATTTCCTATCACGGCATCCTATGGTTGAATGTGAGGGTGGGGTCATTCGAACAGAACCACTGACAGTAGAAAGTCGTAGGGTTCGACTTTCTTAAGAGGGGGCCTATGTAGCGAAACGCCAGTGGCCCATGTCCTTATGTATTCTGTTATTCTTGGTAAACAGGGGGAACCGGCTTTCGGAAGCTCTCAGTTCTTTATTCGCTCAATTCTCCATGAAAGATGGTTCTTTGGGTTATCTTCATACCACAATCTTACATGGAGCGAGTATATATTTGTCTTTCCTTTCGGGTAGTTCCGAAGGCGCGCCTTGCGTCAAATGTGCACTGGTGCGGCTACTGGTCAATTGATGGCCGGGCAAACAAGTACCGTTTGCAAGTTGCAACTTGTCAAAGTTAATTAAAGATAACGACAGAAGTGCAACAGACTACTGAGACAATTAAAAGGTCTCCTACTGGTGGTGGAGAAAGGGTCCTCTGCTATGGAAAGTGACTATGTCTTCTAACGGACATTATCACCAGTGCTTCTAGGCTAACGCCAATATGTCCGACGAGGCCAACTCAAGGTTTGGTGTGCTTAACTCTGAGACAGAGACAAGGTGCAGGTCTTGAGGCAAGGACATTTTGCATGACTGGTGCATTGCCGGTTTTTTTTCAACAACATACGCCTGAGAGCAGTTGTTGTCTGGAGGGAGCCTAAGAGTGATTTTCTTGCATACTCATTTTACACCAGACATTAAAAGGCACCCATCCATTATCCCTCCACGAACACCTCACCGTATCTGCAACCGTAAAGCTTTTCATAGGTCAGGGAAGACCTGGTGCCGAATTAATTCATGTGGCAATGAACAGAAGTCCTCAACACACCAGTCGCTTGGATTCTACAAAAGCCTGTTGAATCTACAACCAGTTGCTGGAGAAGGAAGGAGATTCTGACATCTTTGGTGAGATATATCTGGACAGATCAGACAGTATCTGAAGCTGGATCTGTGACTGTGGTGACTGGAGGCTCTGTGTCAAAACTTTACCAGTGTAGTGTCTGTGTAGATCTATCTGTTTATCTGCCTTTATGTGTTCCTGTGCTGTTCTTGATTAGGTTAATAAAATTACTTCCAAGTTGTTCTTACGACTGCCATGTTATTTATGTGTCAGCCAGAAGAACACTGCAGGAAATAGGTCCCTAGGTCGAAAGGAAGCGTGACAGTGAGTCCAGGGAAAACGGAGGAGGGTTGGCAGGTAAAGACCTATCCCAGCCAGGGCTATAGAAGATTAATGAAAGATTGTGACCGGGCTATTTGGGACCCTCCACGTAGCATGTTACACCAATCCATTTCTTCTCATAACATGTCCAAATAATTTTGACTGTCTACGTCTAATTTCTCTAATCAATTTACGTTACTGTTTGCAATAATTCGAATTATCAAAGACATTCGGCTTTTCAATGCCTTATTTGACTGTGATTGTATGTTTGCATCTTTCATTCTGTAAACGCCTTTGTAACAAAAGGCCGCGATCTTCTTAAACATGTTTCTATAAATTACAACTAAATTACTTCACCCTGTCTTCTGTGTAGACCGAAGCGCGAGACAACACATTCCAATACATTTCCTGTGTGTACACTTGAGATTTATTGGGTCACCCGCTTGCACTTTTGGGTGTGTGTCTGTCACGCTGTCATAATCAGCAACCGTCCCGGCCTTAGCCTCTGTTTACTCCATTCACAACATTTTGCCACTTGAAACGCTGCGTGCAAAAATATTCAAGTAAGCCTGCGCTGACATGGGACGAACGATAGTCTGCGAAAATGTAAACCCCAATGCAAGTGCCAATTATAAGAGAGGCAGAGAGAGAGAGGGAAAGAGGGAGGGGTGAGGTTGTGATTTATTGTTATGTAAAGTAGAGCGTTTCGTGTCCTGGGGAGGCACGAGGCCTGGGCTAGACGTAGATATTAAGTTAGATTATGTTAATATCCCAGTCCCATTTATCAAGTTAAGCAAATGAATGTTGTGTACATATCGATTTGGTTATTGCTGACGAGCTGTTCATGTACGGCTGTTTGCGAATAAATAGCACTTTTGAAGAGAACTGATATTTGGCTCTAGTGTTTGATTTCAGTTTTGCGTTGACATGCAAGGGTGGCTGTCAGCTTGTGCGTCTCGCAGCCACCATATATAGACATGAGGTTTGCTGTAGTGCCGTTTTCATATCCGTAGCCTTGACTCAGTGGGGTACATTCTCTTTCGTGGGTCTTAAAGCTTTGCTGGCTAGACAAAATTGTACTGTGTTATTTCCTTATCGTCGTCATCATACTTGCCATGTGCAATGCCGATTTACGTGAGCGGTCATGTCTTGTCATTTTACACGATCACCAGTTTCTGGGATCAGGTATGCGTGTTTATCCTGATTATGCCATCTGACTTGCCTGCTTTAAAAACAAAAATTCAAAATTCGGCCTCGTTCAAACCTGTTTCTTTCAGGTGTGGTTATTGTTGAGGTCCGTGGTTTTTGTGGGTTTATTCACTCTGATTCTTATTTTGTGCGCTCTTACGAGTTGGTCCTAACCGGACTGGTTATCGGCTTTTGTGTCTGTGACGTCAGTTGGAGGGTGGGTACGGCGGCTGTCTTCTTGTGCCCGTCTCCTCTGGTGGTTTCTTTTGTTAGTGAAGGCTCCTGACTCGTCTGGCTTGACTGGTTGCAGTCCGTGTAAGAACTTTTTATTTGTATTTTTGCCTCCGTTTTTGTTATTGCCTGTAGAAGCTTTTCGATGTGAATTTACCTCCTTGCGCCTTTTTTCACTTTTCGCGTTTGAGTTCTCGCTGTCTTTCGATTGCTTCCTCTGTGGTCAGCCATGGGAACGATCTCTCCGTTATCTAATTTAGTACTCGAGGTCGGCATCATTGTCATAGATTATCTCAGGTATTCTATACGGTTGCCTCCTGAGTTTCTTGGGCTTCTTCTTTTCTTTCTCTTCCATCGCCTTCTAATTCTCACGCCCGATTCCCTTTTTAGTTCCCTCTCTCTTTGCCGCTTCTATGCACTCCAAGGTAGATCCACTCTCGGGCCACTCCATGCCGTCGTCAGGGTACTCATCTTGGCTTTCTTCTGCTGTCTGGCGGGATGTTGGTTTCCCCTTGAATGTCTCGGGTGTCGTGGTTCAGCTGTTGGTTTTATCTTGCGGTTCCGGCTCGTTTTGTGTGTGTTTTGGGTTTCATCTTGCGGCTTCTCTGTGGTCTCTTGCATGGCCTCTGTTGGTTTGTTTTGAATTGCTTTCATTTCAGCTTTTAGCCGCTCTCTCTCCGCTTTAATGGTGCGTAGCATTTCTTCGTTTTCCTTCTTCATCTCGGCCATATGTTCCACTTCTTGCTTGATGTTTTGCAGGATCTCCTTTATTTCAGCAAGCAGCTTTTCATTGTCGCTGGTCGGTGCCGGTGTTTGCAGCAGCTTGATTTGCTTCTTTAGCTCATCTCCCTGGTCTGGCTGTTGAGCTTTTTCCGCCTGTGAGCTGCACGTGGCTATCACGCACCTCCGCATTGCGTCCTTATATGGAGTCTTTGTGGTGATGGCGAACTCTAAGACGTCTCTGTGTCTTTGGAGGTACGGACAGCCCAAGTATCTTGCTCCATGCTTGCCCAGGCAGTTGGCGCACTTTCTTTTGTTGTTGGGTGCTCGGAAGTCCGTGTCCAGCTTGGCCAGCGGACACTATTGAAGGCGTGGTGATCGGCGCAGTACCGGCAGATTTCCGTCTTACTGCGACATGCTGCTCTGCTATGGCCGGTCCTCTCGCATCTAGAACATTGATTGACTCTTGGGATGAATCTCTCTGGCTGTTGTATTTTCTTGTTGATTGATACTGTGGTCGGCATCTCGCTGCCCTCTGTCGTCACCACCGCCAAGGTTGTAGGAATCTTGGAGTAGGTGAGGAGCCGCTCCGCCTTCAAGAATCGGATGTGGAGATTCTCTTCTCGTAGCTGCTTCAGGATTTCTTCGTCTGATAGCTCCACTTGGATACGCTTGACAACCCACTTGATTGTCGGTGAGTCGGTGTTTCCGACTCTGGTGTCTTTCTCCTCTCTCTGCTTCTCAGTAGGTTTGGCTCTTGTTTGTGGTGGGTTGTCGTCGTCCTTCCTCGTGGTAGCTTCGTTAGAGGTTCCTTGAGGTTCTTGTTGTTTGCTGCAGCTCGTAGGTAGATTCTCTCCGCTCGTCTTCTTGTCGGCTCCCACGCTGCACATCTTGGATGCCACGTTTCTTTTTTGTGTTCTTACGACGTGCCATTTTCCACCGTATCAGGTTGCTTAACTTCTTCAGGTGACTTGTCTTGTTAGCGCTCGCCATGAAATTTCAGAAGTATGCCATCTGACCAAACAATTCAGTTATTTATCTCTGTGGCGTTATCATGCTCTTTTCCCCACCACGTTTGTCGTCCCAAAACCTAAAATCCAGTGTTATTATCTCAGTGGAACCACTTGGGGAGCCAGTGGGAAAATACTTAGCAAAGTGTATCAACAGAGCATACGACTACACTAGGAATACGGGTCAACTACGTGGTGTTCAGCATCAAAAACCACATTACAGGAGCTGGACAAGGTGCAAAATCAAGCTCTTAGAGTCATCACAGGAGGGATGAGATCAACCCCTATAGTAGCAATGGAGAAAATGGGGAGGACACAAGCTCTAAGAGAACGCAGAGATACAAAAACACTAATACAAGCAGAAAAGATCCCCAGCTTTGCCAGGCCACCCTATGAAGAACCGATTTGAAAACTTAGCTATGGGGCGGTTGAAAAGAAGTAGTTTCATCCACCAAGCCAAACAACTCTGCAGAGAAACCATCGATCTTCCCACAGTTGGTATCCCCTGACAACTATTCCAGAGCGACCCCGTGGAAATATGAGCATAGACTATCGCTACAAATCCAGACAAAAGTGAGAGGAATATTTGACAAGGAAGAACAGAACAGTGTACAGCGCAGAACAGCCACTCTCAGCTTCCTTGATGACGAATACCCACAGGATCTCTGGATCCGAGTCTACACAGATGGGTCAGCACAAAATGCTGTTCGAAATGGAGGAGCGGGAGTGTACATAGAATACCCAAATAATACTAGAGACACGGCCAGAGTTCCAACAGGAAAGTACTGCCATAACTATGATGCTGAAATTGAGGCAATCAAGATAGCCACAGAGAAATTACAAAATACCAGCCATGGTACACAACCTGTGGTGATATTGACAGATGCAAAATCCGTAATAGAGGCGCTCCTGTCTGGGAAATTGCCAGTTCTAAGGACACTACTTTCTGAACTTAGCAGTCAGCGTAAGGTCACCATACAGTGGATACCATCCCACTGTGGAGTCCCCGGAAACGACAGAGCTGATCGATTGGCTAAGGAAGGAGCAAAAGAAGAACAGCCTGATGTGCCCATTACATACCACCAAAAGAAAAGAATGATCAAATCAGTCAGAAGGCCACCAAACCCTACTCAAGACGACTACCACGTTATGGACAGACCAGAACAGGTCATTATTCTGCGCCTCAGAACAGGACACAATAGATTACGCAACCACATGTATACAAAATTCAAGATTGGTGACTCAGCCATGTGCACATGTGGTTTGGCGTCGCAGACAGCAGAGCACATACTCCAGGATTGCCCAAACTACAACATATCCAGGCGAACCTTCTGGCCTAGAGAGACAACAGTGGAAGATAAACTCTATGGACCGCTGAGTGAACTAAAAAAGACTGATTCATACAAGAGACAGCATTGCAGTTATAAACATATTTCAGGCGAACGAAAGAAGAAGAAGAATCTCAGCGGTAGACACTCTCCTCTAACTTCAGCAGGCCAGGTACGACTCCGGCTGTGGACCTTATGCATTTTTAAACAATAAGACAGAAGGTGAATGCTCTCATCCACCCGTGATACCATAGCAGTGGATTGCATGTCTAGCCTGCACAGATAAGGGTTACAAACTTGGAGGACTCATGTGCACGTGCAAAATGCTTTGACTGTAGACCATATTACAGAAGAGATCGTTTAGAACGCTGAGACTGAGAAACATTTTAAAATTGCAAAACCTACGCACAAAAGAAATACTTATAACATGCTGGTATACACACAATGGAACCTCTGACTATGCCACGATGTTGGTGGGTGCGCTGTATTGAGCTTCTTCTAGCTGATATTATTCGGGAAGGAACTGAAGGGCTCATGAGGGATCAGTTATCAGTTATCAATTGGGGTATCTTCATTGCACACCAGACAGGTCCATAGGTGCTCAGATCCTCCCCCCCCCCCCAGCATATGCATCAGCGTCCGGTGGCTAATAGTGCCAGTTCTGTGTTGGTTGACGAGGCACCTCGTTTTCCCGATGTACCTCTCGCGTCTGGCCGTGCCGATTCTTACTCCCAAGTCTTTCATCCTGTACAGTGATGTGGATTCACTGACGTCAGAGTCCTCTGTTCTCGCCATATCTTTAAGGACATTAATAAAATCGGCACGATCCTTGGGCTGGCCATCTACAGTGGGTGCAGAGCCAGCCAGTTTATCAGCTCGTTCATTTCCCTCGACTCCCGCATGTCCCGGGACGAAAATGAAGGTGACTTTACGGACAACAGACTTCTGCAGCGACTCAGTCCATTGTCTACGTACAGATCCAGCTTCGACCTTCTGATGAGGGCATCCATGTGCAGTGAAGGTGCTGTTTTACAACGTGAATAAAATTCACTCTACGGCTGTTATACTGATTGTTAATTTTCGTGCATAAACCCCCTGTAGCTGTAAATTGTTAACTTGCTTCATAACTCCAGAAGTTGTATATTGTTAACTGCCGTCTATAAATTTCAGGAGCTGTATATTGTTAATTGACGTCTATAGATTTAAGAAGTTGTATATCGTTAACTGCCGGCTTCCTGGCCTAGAGGTTAGCAACTTTTCTCCGTAATCTCGTATACTATCGTAAGTAACGACGGTGAGAATCAGCAGTGGTTCGAATCGCGTCGGTAACTTACGGGGTATGTGAGCCGGCCGCTCAGAAAGCAATGGCAAACTACTGAGCGTAATCTTGCCAAAGAAATCAACAATCAGCTGAAAGATGCTGATGTTGACAGCGATGTCCTGTAAAGGATATGCAAACATTTATTTATATTGTTAACTATCCTCTATAAATTTCAGAAGCTGTATATTATTGACTAACGTCTAAAAATTTCAGAAGTTGTGTATTGTTAACTGTCGTCTGTATATTTCAGAAGTTGTATATTGTTAATTTGACAGAATTTGAGTATTGTTAACTGCCTCTATAAACACTGGAAGCTGTTTATTGTCAACATTCGTGCATAAGCTTTAGAAGCCATGTATTATTAACTTGCGTGCACAAACCTCTGAAGCTGTAATTTGTTACATTCCTCCATAAACCCCGGAAGCTGCATACTGCTTACTGTCGTTTACAAACCCCAACAATTGTTTATTATAAACTTTCACGCATAAACTCTAGTAGCTGTATATTGTTAACTTTCGTGCATAAACTCGAGAAGCTATCATGTTAATTTGTGTGCATAAACTCCAGAAGCTGTATATTGTTAACTTTCGTTCATAAACTCGAGAAGCTGTGTATTGTTATTTTTAGTGCATAAACTCGAAATTGCTAACTTTCATGCATAAATCATGGCAATTATATATTAACTTTCGTATATAACCCCAAATGCTGTAACATGTTAACTTTCGTTAATCAACTCCAGAAGCTCCAGAAAGTGAGGGAGAGTTATTTAGTATGTGTTTTCTCTGCAATTATAGAAGCCTCTTTGGATGGCGGGGAATTCCCATGATTTGCCCCTGCCTTCCCCCAAGGGCTGACAAGGATGTCTTCAGCTGTTCTAAATGGGCCAACTGGGATGGAGATAACACCACAACAGTGAGAGTCAAACGTCCTACGAAGCACCCGGTAAGGTTAACCCGGTCAACAAATGCCTGAAAAGTCGTATGTGTCGGCCGAAAGGTGCAAATATTGCAGCTCTGCTGTAAACAGATACAACGCAAATACGCCCAAAACAACATTCCAGACGAACGCAGAAGAAGAAGAAGAAGAAGAAGAAGAAGAAGAAGAAGAAGAAGAAGAGGGCCCGGTGGCGGCGGCGGCAGCGACGACAACGATAGCGACGACGACGACAACGACGATGAAGACGACGACGACGAAGACGACGACGGCGATGAAGACGTCGACGGCGACGACGACGTGACAAAGGTGACGAAGGCGACGACGACCTAGACGACAAAGACGACGAAGGCCACGACGAAGGACGACGAAGACGACGAATAAGAAGACTACGACGAAGAAGAAGATGACGACGAAGGAGAAGAAGAAGGAGAGGGAGAGGGATTTAGAGATACTCTTAATAATGAATAGGCTTATTGGTTAGTTACCCTATCCCTGCAAGACTGAGTTTCAAATGTTAAGTCCGATGTAATTTGTTCTCAGATCTTTTGAACCCTGACAAGCGATAACATAGTTCGAAGTGAGGTATGCGTTGACAATTTCCTCCCAACCCGGTACCCAAGTACTGTCTCCACGAGGCTGTGTTGCAGTGCTCGCCTTCCCCTCTCCGAGCTTAGAAACCAGCGGAGTATACGAGACCGGTACTAGAACTTCTCATAGCTTATGGTGTAACTAGGGCATTATTTAGCATAGCATGTTCGAGATAAGGCTTTGGTTGGGCATGTCTGCCTCGCGGGTGTTAGGTAATGCAATGTCAACAGGGTTGCGATGCCAGGGGGCTGCGTGGTCTCCAGGTATGGTGTCCGCCTCGAGTGCTGGAGGTCCCGGGTTCAAGCCCCGGTGAAGCCCGGGATTTTTTCACGTGGACTTCTAGTAATAAAATTTCCCCTGGTCTCTGGGTAGAGAGATCGGACGCCCGTGTGTATTGTTGCGCACGTAAACAATCCCTTGGCAGTTGGAAATCGAAAAAGAGTAGCCTAACGGCGCTGCCCGGGCAAAAATTACGAGTTACAAAATCTACCCAATGTATTTCAGGATCCTCGCCGGTGCTACGGAGTTCGTGCACTGAGCTGAGTTTCTCCAAACTCAGGTTTGAGTTAGGATGAGAAATGAGCACTTATGGGTTACACCCATGTGCCGTGATGTTGATCCATCGACTAAACTAAACTAAACTAAACTAAACTAAATTAAACTAATGTCAACAGACTTCATCTCACTGCCCACGGCTAATCGAGTTGCATAACATCATCATCATCATCATCAAATGTTTCAGTTCACTCCTAACTCCGAACGATGCTACCGCTTGTCAGGGCCCTGAGAAAAATTACATCGGACGTAACATTTGAAACTCATCATCATCATCATCATCATCATCATCATCCTCATCATCATCATCATCATCACCACCACCACCATCATCACCATCATCACCATCATCATCATCATCACCACCACCACCACCACCATCATCATCATCATCATCATCATCATCATCATCATCATCATCATCATCATCATCATCATCATCATTATCGTCGACATATTCCACTTTTACCGTCAGGCGTCGTGGGGAAAGAACCTATTGTTGACGATCCAACACCTGATGAATGCCACTGGTTAATATTTCGTTTGATTGTAAAATATATTTGATGTTGTCAATCCATTCTTGTCTCGGGTATCCTCTTATCATATTTCGTATCTATCTCTCTTTCCACGAATCTTGTCTGTTGTCTTCACATACTGACAGCATTAAAAGTTCAATTGAGCAGTCTCCTGTCAGCCCGCCTCATGTTCACATAGACGGTATCCGACATTCGGTTCCACGACCTGCTCTCCAGCCCGCTTCACAAATCTCATTGGCGCAAAGATTAACACATATAAACTTTGCTGATTGAATTCTCCAAGGTTGGCACTAAGGACCCTTTTAACACCCTTTGAGGAGTATGGGACAAATACTGCTAGTCCCATAATTGTATAAACCAAATGGCACTCAAAAATGTAATGGTCATTATTACACCGGCTGCATTTACTTCCCAAATCATAGCCTGGTATCCATTTTAGGCTGGTCCACCATACAGCGGAAGCCACTTTTAAAAACCCACCTCTAGGCCCATTCCAACCCCATGATCACATGGCTGATAGGCACGCCCTCTAACCACTGCACCACAACGGCTTTTGAAAGGATAGTAGGCAACCGAACCCAAGGGACATCCCATGACATGGGACCTCTCTAAGTAGCTTATGAAGTGATAGGATACATGTATACCACCTGGAATACGACTTTAAGAGATGTGGGGTTGGGGGGGGGGATGATTTTCTCCTTTCCTCATCTACTTTCCTCCAGAATGGTGCGCATTTCATATTGTTGGGTCAACCCCAGAACAAAATGCTCCTAACTGCCCTATGTGAAAAGTGGAACAGACAGTAGTCTCGACAAAACCAACAGCACGCACAGGCAACCACTGCCAGAATGCCAACGCCAACACAAACATATTAAGTTTGACCGTTAAATTTACATCACCATCGTATTCTCATTTTCTTTCTCTTCTGCGCCAAACAACGAAGGATTTTACTTTTAATATTATTACATTTTATAATTGCGTGTTTTTCATAAGATCTGTGTTTGTTGTTCCTGATAAAGATTAAAATATGCCAAACATCGTTCGCTGTGTCGTAGTATGCTTATTTTTATTTTATTATTATTATTTGTTTGGATTTTCCCGCATTGATTTATGTTTACCATAGTGGGAGTTCGTTGTAAGGTGTGTCCGCTGTATCCGTGTCTAGTCTATCTCACTTTCTGGCAGGAGTTACACACACCTGACTGTTGTTATTTCCTATTGTTATATCCTGCTGCAGCCGCTATTTCTCTTATATTCTTCTTCTTCTTCTTCTTCTTCTTCTTCTTCTTCTTCTTCTTCTTCTTCTTCTTCTTCTTCTTCTTCTTCTTCTTCTTCTTCTGTTGCTGCTTTTCATCTGGCAATGACGCATAGACCGTCAGCCAACTCACACCAACCCCTGTAAGTTTGTTCATGTTTTGTTGAATGTTGCAGTTAAGGTTTTTGGCGGAATGAAGTGGCTAGTCTCATGCCAACCCTCCTAAGTCGCCTCTTGCGACATATATGGTGATTATCGTGTTTCTAGTCTTTGTTTCCCTGATGAGCGTCGGCAACGCACTCGCGGTCGCATGCATATCACATGAGATGGGGGGGGGGGGGGGAGAGGAGGGGGGGGGGAAGCGCATATCACGTAATATTCTTTTAATGTTGCATATCCCTTACAGGACGTTGCAGTCAACACCAGCATCTTTCAGCTGCTGTTGATGTTCTAGGCAAGTTTAACGTTCAGTAGTTTGCCATTGCTTTCTGAACGACCGGCTCCCATACCAGCACGTCATAACACAGCGCGACACGGTCTGCTGCACAAATCGGTCGCAGCTGAGTTTTGCCTAGCGGTTCACGAACCGCGTTCGCAAGTCTTTGGCCACGGAGACCGGCCACGTAAGATTAAAGGACACATATCATGCAAGATATAGGCAGACATATCACATAAGATGAAAGGACACATATCACATAAGATGAAGGCATCCATATCACATAAGTTAAAGGCACACATATCACATAAGATGTAGGCAGACATATCACATAAGATGAAGGCAGACATATCACATAAGATAAAGGCACACATATCACACAAGATGATGGCAGACATATCACATAAGATGAAGGCATCCATATCACATAAGATGTAGGCAGACATATCACATAAGTTAAAGGCACACATATCACATAAGATGTAGGCAGACATATCACATAAGATGAAGGCAGACATATCACATAAGATAAAGGCACACATATCACACAAGATGAAAGCAGACATATCACATAAGATGAAGGCATACATATCACATAAGATGAAGGCAGACATATCACGTACCATAAAGGGTTGCAGGGGTGATTCCAAGGCACCAGGGCTGGGTTCTATATTGGCCAAGACCTATTGACGCGACTTCGCCGAGCGTCCTGGGCAGCAGGTCCCTTTGGGGTCCTGGCTAAAGTCAGTAGGACCGTTGATTCCTCCGAAGTCGGAGAGTGTCTGCCTGTACGGCGAGGAACCACCAGTCTGCACACCAATAAGCCAGACATGGGACAACGGATACTCATGCAAACCTCAGTCCGGTATGACATCACATTGATGTTGGACAACAGGATGTCTTCATCCGACGTATAGGACTTCACGCTGGAGTTCACATATCTAAGGCAGATATTTCACATAAGATGAAGGCACATATTTCACATAAAATGGAGGTACACACATCATCATAAGATGAAGACATACATATCACATTAGATGAAGGCAGACATATCACATTAGATGAAGGCAGACATATCACATAAGACAAAGGCAGACATAATTCATTAGAAGCCACGATGGATAATGTCGTTGGGTGTCAAGTTATAGCAGTCCACTTAAACTAATCCAGGATATTACATGATGAGGTGACTTGTTTATTTCACACCGGCGGTCCTCGGGGAGATCTCGTTTATCAGCTAACAACCAGACCGCTATTGCATGGGAAATAAGAGTTAAAACTCGCAGCCTTCTAGAACATTAACCGCCCAACCAGCCTGGTTCAAAACCACTGCAGTATCCACGGTGCAACCTCGGCAGCCCTGCACACATGCACTGCACTTTACAAGTGTGTCAGCGGTAGTAATAATTATGTGTGTGCACCGACACGCTGTTAAAATCCGGAAACACAACACTGACAGCAGACGACAGTCATTATGTAGACCGCAGTTCTCAGCAACAGCTTCCCCGCAAAACTAGGACACCGCAGCGGAGAGGTTTGGCTTCCATCAGCTGCTTGGTTGCTCTGACACGGAGCTCACATGACCCTGGGGGGAGGTGCACAAAAACTGATTGCACTATTGGTTCCTGGCCTAGTTCTAGTGTTCATTGCGGGTGATCGTTATTACAGGTGTCGCTTCTCTTGTCGTTGCAGTGGTGTGCTTTTTATGTTGTTGTTGTTGTTGTTGTTATTGTTGTAATTGCTGCTGCTGCGTTGAATGATATTGGTGTCGTTACAGTGGTGTGCTTTTTGAGGGTGTTGTTGTTGGTGGTTGTTGCAATTGCTGCTGCTGCGGGTGTTTAGACACTGCAAGGGTGAATGATATTGGTTTCGTTACAGCGATGTACTTTTGATGGTGGTGGTGTTGTTGTAATTGCTGCTGATGCGGGTGTTCAGACTCTGCAACGGTTAATAATATTGGTGTACTTTTGATGGTGGTGTTCTTGTTGTTGGTTGTTGTAATTGCTGCTGCTGCGTTTGTTCAGGCACTGTAGCAGTGAATTATATTGGTGTCATTACAGTGGTGTGCTTTTAATGGTGGTGTTGTTGGTTGTTGTAATTGTTGCTGCATGGAGTCTTCGGGCAATGCAACAGTGAACGATATTGGCGTTGTTGAAGATCGTATACTCGTATTTTGTGATTAAAGAAGATTGTCTTTCCCGCTAGAGCAAAGTAACAATCGCACGTTCATTATCAAGTGTCTTTGCCAGATGGCGTGGGCGATCATGCCACCTCTCAACTTATCTTTAGTGCCGGAGTATGTGGCTTAGGGTCAGTGAACGCATTTTCACAATCCCGAATGCTGGGTTCGACATGCGAAATGGAAGCAGACCGCGTTGCGTTGATTTTCACAATGGTAACAGCGCCGGACGTCCAGAAAGCAGTGACAAACAACTGAAATGAAAATGCCTAGAAAATCACATGTAGAAAACAAGTTGGGGTTGATTGCGGTGTCCTGTAAAAGAACATGTAACTAACAATTCATGCACCGGTGTTCGCCATGCGGTATTGTTTCTGTCCTTTTCTCCATTTGTTGGATGGGAGACTAAGAAGTCACAAAACCAGTCTTTATCTCGAATAAACCTGATTCATTTCCGTGTGCGGACCGTGTGCATTTGTACCAAATTAGAAAAAAAGTATTCATTAATCATTATGTGCCATTCTGGTAAGCGTGGGCGGTCATGTTTCGCCATCTTACACGATCACCAGAGTCGTGGATCAGCTCTGTGTTCTTGTCTCGACCATACCTCGATTTCAAGCCATCCAGATATTTACTTCTCTGCCTTCCCCTTGTTCTATTCTCCTCAATTTTGCCAGTTGTCACCCAGTTCTCTAGTTTATTTCTTCTCATAACGTAACCCCCCCCCCCTTTTTTTTTCCCACACGCCTCCCCCCTCTCTCCCCCCCCCCCCCCCCCCCCACCAAACAAAAATTTGACTGTCTACGTCTAATTTCTCTAATCAGTTTGGGCTTTCATTTGCCTCTTGTAGGACCTACGCATTGTTGTTTTTTTTTTTTTGTCTGTTCACTGTATTCTTTGTATTTACCACACACACAAAAACCCCACATTTCCACTGCCGTTATGTGTTTTTCAGCTTGTCTGCTCATCGTCCACGTTTCACATCCACACAATAGTGCAGGTTGTATGTAGCACTACAACACTGTTTTTCTCGTTGAAAAAGTATGGTATCAGTCTAGCATTATAAAATAAGGGCGAAAAACCCTCGGCAGTTGGAAAATGAAAATAGCAGGCAAAATGGGCCACTACCTAGGCACAATTTCTCTATTAGAAAATCTATTCATAAAAGAATGCTTCTAGCATGTTCAATTCTTTTATATACCTGTTTGGATTCTCGCCCGGGCCGCGGGGTTGATGCACTGTGCTGAGCTTCTCCTGTGTGATCTGTGGGATATATGTGTGCAATAAAAGTGAATCTTCACACTACCTCTCTCCCCTCCCCCCTCCCGAAAAAAAATTGCCATTAATCTTATAGCTTATTAGCTTATTATTTCTTCTAGTATGTTCTATTTTTTTGTTTCCAAATATCATGTTGTGGCCAAAGCGCGCTGGACCACTTTTTTTCTGACCACCTCACTCTTGTTGTTCTTCTTCTTCTTTTTAATCATCCCCTTCCACTTGTTCGGCTTCCTTGCATCCCGCAGTGAAGCAAAGCCCACAACCAGCTCACACCAAGCCCTTTATCCGGTGGCATTCCTACAGCTCACCCCCCCCCCCCCCTCTTTCTTCGTTTCTGTATCTAATTTTATCCTGCACGTGTTTTAGGTCTCTCTGTATTTCCTTTGCCCTGTTGGTTCCAGGGAGGGGATTTCTAATTATAATAATAGAAGGTTGTAACACTCCAGGTGCACATTCTGAAGTCTTTATTAAGTGACAAGATGTATTACGAAATGGTTTCGTCACCCTGCTACTGGGTGAGTATGTGACGCGACACTGTGAGCTGTGAAAGACAGAAAAAAGAGCAAAGGAAAATTACAACAACAGAAATGAGATTCCTGAGAAGAATACTCAATGTATCAAGAAGAGAGAAAATCAGAACTGAAGCAATCAGGATTAAAGTGGGGGTTATAGCAGCGCTAGATTTTATTAGAAGGCAGCAATGTCGCTTGTCGTCCCGGGAGGAACGTGGAATCAACAAGCACACCTTTTAGATCCTTATACTTGGGAATTATTGACAGACTTATGTCTACACTCCTCCGTTCTGTCTTCTATTCTCTCTCTCTCTCTCTCTCTCTCTCTCTCTCTCTCTCTCTCTCTCTCTCTCTCTCTCTCTCTCTCTCTCTCTCTCTCTCTCTCTCTCTCTCTCATTCCTTCATAACATACCCTGACAACAGTTTCCTCCAACAATTAATAAAATATTTCTTGCTGAAAAACTATGTCAGTGGTATGTAGTGAATGTGTATATGTAATCTATAGTGTCTTCTATTGCGAGTGCGAGATAGGACTCTGAATTCGTATGTGCCGTATCTTTCTCCCATCTGCATACGGCCAAGCAACAAGACATTTCACATATATGGACAGCTCTCACCCTGAATGCTCCGTTCCACTTGAGTCTGGAGGCAATCCGTTATTGAAAACTGTTCACAGCTGGATCACCGTAAAATAATGTGATCTCCGTAAGTCTTTTAAGTAGACAGAGCTTTCCTTTTTTTTTTTACGTTAATAGAATCCATCCGTGAAAACACATCACCACTGTCTACAGTTAGTTACCAGTGTTTTAATACATGTAAACTGTTCTTGAGTTCTTCAATGTTTCTTTTAGGTGAGTACCCAATTCAAATATATTTAGCCTATTTCGCTCTGCCTTTATATAATGAAAGTTCTTTCAATGGTTTTCAAAACCCTGTTATTTGCAATTCGTTATGTCAGCTCACGATTTATGAATGGCTATGTTGAAGTTGCTCTAGTGACGTACTTTCACTGCACAAGTGAAGTTAATGTCTTTAATCTTCTTAGAGTATGTCAGGAGTATACGTGAAACCTGTGGGAGATATATTTAATCAGGTAATATGAGTCTGCTTCATACTAATTCTTATGTGAGAGCCTTTCTCCAGCCGTAATTAGACGCTTCCGAAAGATACTCTTACATAAGACAGACGAGTTCACTAAAGTCTAAACGATTAACTAACAGAAAGAAATGGTAAAAGCCAAGCACAAACACCTTGTTCCCTATGCTAGACTATTACGCTAAGGCTAGATTACCTTATATCATCTATGTTAGTCCATGAATTGAAATACACAAACGCAGATGCGCTAATATCCCATCGCCTTTAAACAATAAGGGACGTATATCTCTTTTCGAATAACGGACACATAGATAATCTCCGCCCAGTTTGGGAGCACACACTAACTACAAAAACAAGTTTACAACTATTTATACTCAGTGTCCAATTCTCCGTTGTTTTTGATCCACAATCAAATTTGCCGTAATTCTCCACATCAAAAGTCTGTGAAGTCACGTATTCGTTAGTTGCCCGCTCCGTCCCGTTCCTCCGCTGGTTCCCGTGTTCACCACTCGTCGTACATCAAAGAGTTCTAACTCTTTGATCAACGTCTTCGTGTGTTCCCCCGTAGGTTCCCCAACCCGATGTCTCCGCGTTGTTTTGTCCGTTGAAATCGGTGGTCAATGACCCCTCACACTGTATCCTATTTTTATACCGTTCGGTCAATGATCTTCAATTTATCCTCATCTCAGACTGAAGTACTCGATTGTTAACCATCCTCATACATTGCAATTAATCTTACTATTCTAGTTTATCAGGGAATCACTAAACACACAGTATCCCGTGACAAGCAAGTCAAATGGTTTGGCCATGTAACTAGGTTACCAACTAACAATATACCACAACAAGCAATGATGTACAGACCAGATGGAAGAAAAAGAAGAGGCCCACCAAGTAATCGGTGGACAGTGGGAATAGCAGAATCCATGGGAATCTCGATATATGAAGCCCATAAACGGATACTCTCCCGCTGTTTATACCTCACCTCGACACCGTAATGTACAAGAGGAGCAAGGTGAGATGAAATGATGACTGAATTGTTTTTCTTACCTGTTTTTAAGACTTATTCATGGTTGTTTGGATTTTACAGCTAAACGATTTATCCGGGATGGTGAGGTCTTTCTCATGCCAACCCCCGAATTCCACCTCATACGTCATGCATTCAAGGTTACTGCGTTAATATTCTTCGCTTCTGTTACTGTCCACGCTAACACATGGACGGCTTCTTCCTGATGTCTGTGCAGAATTATGTCTTCCGGTGTCTTGTTGACCAGCTTCTCTGTATATTATGGCAGACTGGACATTTTGTTACATGTCACCGTAAAATGACGATTATGGCTCGTGGTGAATTGTTATCAATTGGTTATCATATATTGTCATATATATCAATATTGGTTATCAATTGTAACACGTTCACAACTGTTTGTTACATTCCATTGCATATACCACTCCTCCTCTTCCCCTTCTCCTCCTGCGCCTCATCGTTTTCCTGCACCTCCTCCTGCACCTCTTTTCCTTCTTTTCCCCTACCTCTACGCTCTTCTTCTCTACCTTTTCATCATCATCATCATCATCATCATCATCATCATCATCATCATCATCATCATCATCATCATCATCATCATCATCATCATCATCATCATCATCATCATCGTCTTCTTCCTGCCCATGATCCTCCTCATTCCCTGCCTTCTTCTTCAGTTGCCTGGAGTAGACCAGCCGTTAGGAATCACGATCCTCCGTCCTCTTCTATGTTGATGTTGATTACATTTGTATTATTTGTTGCTTACCTATTTAAGTAAGTAAGTGAGTGAGTGAATGAGTGAATGAGTGAGTGAGTAAGTGAGAGTGAGTGAGTGAGTGCGTGCGTGCGTGCGTGCGTGAGTGAGTGCGTGAGTGAGTGAGAGTGTGCGTGCGTGCGTATGTGAGTGCGTGAGTGAGTGAGTGAGTGGTTAAGAAAAGTAAGTAAGTAAATGACCCTGTTACATGCATTAAAACATATTCGAAATATGGTGTTTTGATGCATATGTTTATAGACCACTTGGCAGTCGATAAATGATCTTGTCAACATCTCGCCGGTCGCTTTTACTTCCTTGGACATTTCCTGCCACCAGTATTAGACCTGGTGGCCAGTCATTTAAACTTTCCACATAATCTTTCTCTGTCGTCACTTTCCTTCTCTCACCTCGCAGTCTTCTCCAGTGGTCTCATGTCTTTATTTCTTCTCTTTTGTTGATGAGACTTTCTCTTACGGTTTTGATATAACACTTGAGAATTCTATTCTTGGCTTGCAATGATAAGGAACATAGTTCTCTTTATTTTCATGTAATGAAATTATTTCCTGGCCTATTATGTTGCTTATTTCTGTAGTCGGTATGTCTGCACTGATGTTTTTTTCCCCCCTTCTTGTCAGGCTTGGCCATGGGAATGTTTTTCCTATGAGACTCCCATGTGAAAATGGGATAGGATGGGACAGGCATAAATTACCATGGGATGGGATGGGACAGAAAAATATGTCCCACGGACAAGCCTGCCTCTAGTGCTCTCTTTGGTGTTTCTCCGTATCTTAGAATGTGACCAATTCGTGAGATCCTTCGCTTTGTGATTACTTTAAGCAATCTTCATTGTTCGGTTATATTTTCAACTGAATCTTGTAGTTTTCCAATAAAACTACTTCTTAAATGTTGCAAAAGATCAAGTGTGTGTGTGTGTGTGTGTGTGTGTGTGTGTGTGTGTGTGGGTACGTGGGTGGGTGGGTGGATGGGAGGGAGAGAGTCAGTGAGTCAGTGAGCTAGTTAGTTAGAGAGTGGGTGATTGAGTGAGTGAGTGAGTGACTGAGTGAGTGAGTGAGTTAGTTAGTTAGTTAGTTAGTTAGTTAGTGGTTTAGTGAGTGAGTGAGTTAGTGAGTGTGTTAGTAGTTAGTTAGTGAGTGAGTTAGTAAGTGAGTGAGTGAGTGAGTGCGTGCGTGCGTGCGTGAGTGAGTGGGTGGGTGAGTGCGTGCGTGCGTGCGTGCGTGCGTGAGTGAGTGAGTGAGTGTGTGAGTGAGTGTGAGTAAGTGAGTTAATTAGTTAATTAGTTAGTTAGGTAGGTAGTGAAGTGGTCACATCACGCTCTGGAAGTCCTCTGATCGTTGTCGCACTGCGACGTTCAGACCAAAAGTGCAACGTTTTCCTGGCGTCCCCTGGGGAGGTTCGCTGGTGTTACGGAGTTCCGACTTAGACAGAAAGAGTTAAATGTGTTCGAACTTTGTGAACTAGACTCAAGTATAAACACATGCAAATATCATTATGTGGCATTGGGCCCAAGGGTCGAATACCGGAGCCGAATTGCCGCTGGATCAATAGCAATAACCACAACAAAAACTTACATTAGAACAAATGTTTTCGTTATTACTTAATAATGTAATATAGCGCCCAATTGGTTATAGGAATTGAGTTATTGCCTCGGCTTTTGTGTTACTCCAGCAATGATGTTGTCCGTATTGTTCAGTGGCTAGAGAGTTTGCCTTCGTGGTATCAATGAGCCGTTCCAAACCACACCATCCAAGTCGCTTAGACATATCCAGAAGTAAAATACGCTCTTGATTCTAGCAAGTTGGAGGAGAAGGGAGCGAAGATGAGAGCTGCTTATCTCGCCATACCAGTGGCGTATAAGTTTCAAGCTTTTGTTTATGCTAGTAGTTGGTGTGCTCTGGGACCGGGAAGAAGATCATTTCCTTATCCAGCCTCAGGAGGGTTGTAGATCACACGTAGATATGTGGTTGATAGGAATTAAAGTCAGCAGCTGACCTAGCTCTTAGCTTAGAGATATCCGGTTCTGAATGCCAGCTTCCCTTCCTGAAACATTAACATTAGTAAAGTTAGCGATCAAATGCTTTGATACGATTTGAAATATACAGAACCAACATATTTATTGACAGCCAAGTGTTCATAATAAGTACCAATGAACATATAAATAAAATAAATAAAAACATGATCGTGGCAGTAAAATAGAAAGGTGAACGAACTCTTAAAATTAAAAGCACAGGGGTTGAAAACAGTGAATGAAGTTAAGAGCAGACAACTTTATTTACATCGATTGTTTTTTTGTTTTTTTTAGCATATCCTTTACAGGACTTAGCTGTTAACACCAGCATCTTTCAGCTGTATGTTGATCTCTTGGCAAGATTACGCTCAGTAGTTTGCCATTGCTTTCTGAGCGGCCGGCTCAGTATCCCGCAAGTCACGAGCGGGGGTCGAACCGCCTCAGCTACGAGACTCTGCGTGATAAACGGGATTACAGAGAGAAAGTGTTGTAACCCCACAGCCAGAGAGACCGGCCATTTACATCGATACAAGTGGGAAAATAACCTCAAGAGATTGGTGAACATCAGTCTGTCTGAGGTGAACAACCTTGGCGAGAGACAGAGAGAATGTTGGAGATTCGTTGCAGTCAACTTTCAGTGTAAAGATAGCGCTTGATGATAACTATCCCGTGTGCCTAAATTGTTTACATTTACACCAACAGGTAGAGAGGGAAGTGTTACACTTAATAAACATAATCATTTGTTTCCTTCCAACCATTGTGTCTTCCGTTACCTGGTGCATTGATGCAACCGTGTTTCTAAGATGTTTGGTTGGTAGCAATTGAAGTCACTAGCTGACCTAGGTCTAGTCTTAGCTTAAAAATAACCAGTTCTGAATACCAGCCTCTCTTCCTGAAACATTCAGTCAGTCATGTGCCATGCCGGAAAGCGTGGGCGATCATGATTCGCCATTTCACTCGATCACCAGTGTCGTGGATCAGCTCAGTGTTCCTGTCTCGTCCGTGCCATGTGGCCAAGCCATCCAGGTATTTTCCTCTCGGTCTGCCTCTTGGTCTGTTCAATCGATCTTGCCAGTTGTCACCAAGTTCTCCAATCCATTTCTTCTCATAACATGTCCAAAAAATTTTGACTGTCTACGTCTAATTTCTCTAATCAGTTTACGATGTTCATTTGTCTCCTGTAGTACTTGGTCATTGGTTTTTCTGTCTGTCCATGGTATTCTTTGCATTTTCCTCAGAAACCACATTTCTGCAGCCATCAGATGTTTTTCAGCTTGACTGCCCATTGTCCAAGTTTCACATCCATACAAAAGAACAGGCTCTATGTATCCCCTCAACACTCTTTTTCTCGTTTCAATTGACATCTTTTTATTGGTCAGAATGTTTTTCATCTTACTAAAGGCTACTTTCGCCATGGCGATTCTTGTTCTAATCTCTTCAAGGCATCTCCCATCAGATGTTATGACTGTTCCAAGATAATTGTACTGATTCACTTGTTGAAGAATATTTCTATTTACTTGTATATTACATTGTGGCACTTCGTCCTTCCTAGTGACGACCATAATCTGAGTCTTTTTACAATTTAATTCTAACCCCAGTTGCTCAATACATTAACATTAACAAATTAATGTTGCTGAAACATTAATTAGCAGAGTTAGCAAAGGCATGTTTTTATACGTACTGACAACAAAGTGGTCAAAATAAGTACCAATGAACACAGAATATGAATAAAAACACGCTTGTGGTAGTAGAATAAAAAGATGAACGAAGTCTTAAAAGGACAAGGGTTGAAAACATAGTGAATGAAGTTTAAAAAAAAAAAAAAATTTGTTGCGTATCCCTTACGGGACGGTGCAGTCAACATCAGCATTTTCAGCTGCTGTTGATGTACTAGGCAAGTGTTACGTTCAGTAGTTTGCCATTGCTTTCTGAACGACCGGCCCCTATACCTTTTTCGAAAAAACCAGCACCGCTGTGTTTCGAACCCGGGTATACGAGCTCACAAACCGCGATCGCAAGCTCTTAGCCACAGAGACCACAGAGACGTTAAAAGCAGACAATTATATTTACATAGAGCGTATAAACAGACAGATACTGGAACTGAAGCTAAACGCTACCAAATGAGGTCAGGGCCAGACAATTACAGTACTTGAAGTTGCTTAAATGACTGTGATCCTGGTTGAAGCATGTGCTAATGGGAAATGTACACAAGGGTAGACAGCATCAGGAGATGGGACTGGAAACCGCCTTCACCACG
>JACEFZ010023886.1:987500-995706 GCA_014155875.1 Cepaea nemoralis
TTCTCCAACACCGATGATCCCTGGCTCTCCAACACCGATGATCCCTGACTCTCCAACACCGACAAACTAGGGTTCTCCAACACCGATGATCCCTGGCTCTCCAACACCGACAAACTAGGGTTCTCCAACACCGATGATCCCTGGCTCTCCAACACCGACAAACTAGGGTTCTCCAACACCGATGATCCCTGGCTCTCCAACACCGATGATCCCTGGCTCTCCAACACCGATAAACTAGGGTTCTCCAACACCGATGATCCCTGGCTCTCCAACACCGATGATCCCTGGCTCTCCAACACCGATGATCCCTGGCTCTCCAACACCGATGATCCAAACTAGGGTCTCTCCAACACCGATGATCCCTGGCTCTCCAACACCGATAAACTAGGGTTCTCCAACACCGATGATCCCTGGCTCTCCAACACCGATGATCCCTGGCTCTCCAACACCGATGATCCCTGGCTCTCCAACACCGACAAACTAGGGTTCTCCAACACCGATGATCCCTGGTTCTCCAACACCGATGATCCCTGGCTCTCCAACACCGACAAACTAGGGTTCTCCAACACCGATGATCCCTGGTTCTCCAACACCGATGATCCCTGGTCTCTCCAACACCGACAAACTAGGGTTCTCCAACACCGATGATCCCTGGCTCTCCAACACCGATGATCCCTGGCTCCCCAACACCGACAAACTAGGGTTCTCCAACACCGATGATCCCTGGCTCTCCAACACCGACAAACTAGGGTTCTCCAACACCGATTATCCCTGGCTCTCCAACACCGACAAACTAGGGTTCTCCAACACCGATGATCCCTGGCTCTCCAACACCGATGATTCCTGACTCTCCAACACCGACAAACTAGGGTTCTCCAACACCGATGATCCCTGGCTCTCCAACACCGAAAACTAGGGTTCTCCAACACCGATGATCCCTGGCTCTCCAACGCCGACAAACTAGGGTTCTCCAACACCGATGATCCCTGGCTCTCCAACACCGATGATCCCTGGCTCTTCAACACCGACAAACTAGGGTTCTCCAACACCGATGATCCCTGGCTCTCCAACACCGATGATCCCTGGCTCTCCAACACCGACAAACTAGGGTTCTCCAACACCGATGATCCCTGGTTCTCCAACACCGACAAACTAGGGTTCTCCAACACCGATGATCCCTGGCTCTCCAACACCGACAAACTAGGGCTCTCCAACACCGATGATCCCTGGCTCTGCAACACTGACAACCTCGGGTTCTCCAACACCATTCACCCCGGATTCTCCAACACCAATCACCCCAGGCTCTATAACACATGTCTAGTCGAGAACAGGTGAATCTGCAGAAGTGATGCTGAAGGTGTGGCAACGCGGATAACGGACAGTACTATGCATATCTCCCTAGCTAGAAGAAACCAATGCTGTGTTCAGAAAACGAGTAGGATTACACCCCATCAGAATCGTTTTTTACTTCAAGATAACACGCCCTCTCAGAAATCACGGCTTCTGCAGCTAGCAGCCTAGAATTATAATATTGAGATTTTACCACACTCACTTTGCTCTGCTGATTTGGTTTTAAAATACTGTTTTGTTTACTTTTCCCAAACCTGTTGAAAAAAAATAAAATAACAACAGCTAAAAGAAATCATGTTGACTCCGATAAAGAAGCCTGACTGCCATGTGATAACTGATTTTGTTTCGAAAAATAAGGTGTTCTCTTTTCCAAGGTCTTTTCAAGGCTAAGCAGAGATGACATACGTGTGTCAATTCAAATGATAGATATACTGAGTGGACAAATACTAAACCAAATGCCAGATTTCTATGACATTTTCTTCATATTCATTACATTATAGCCAGCCTTATTGTTCAACTCCAAGTTTGAACCCACATCTATTTCCATTAACTGTGTTTAATTACCTATATCTGCAGGTTTTCTTTTTACTTACTTCCTCAACATTTCACTGTAGTTTGTACTTTGTACGTATTGTTCTGGTGGTGTACCTGCTTATATCGTCTTATTTCGTTAAGTGTTCTTAATGTCTCTTGTGAAGAAGGTAACGCAATCTGAAATATATAGGTCTTTGTTATAGTCTTTGTTTTGGATCTATTTAAGCCATTTTAATGTTTTCGTCCCCTTTGAAACCTATTTTTCCAGTGCGTAATAGTGAAGTCAGCGCTTTAAACAAATGTTGATATCAGATGCGCCTCTGGAAACGTATAGTGCCGCGCGAAGGCTATACAGTATACAATACTGCATACAAAATGAAATGTGTATTTTTATGTGTCTTTCTTTGTTGTCTTCGTGGCTTTTTAACAAACGTTAACATTATACCTTGATTTAGCAGTAACTTGCAATTATTTTTGAAGTTATACAATTTATACCAATGAAATCTTATATTCCACGATTTATTGCTTGGTATATGTCGCGGCATCTCGTCAGGTACACACTACAGAAATCAGACATCATAAACTAAAGCAATAAGATAAATAATTCAAGGTGCAGTACACAACGCACATATTCACACTGCAATTTGAAATGCCTACTACGGAAACTTTAAACTGACTATCATGTCGTTTTGTTTGCATAGAGTTGGCTTCTATAAATAAATGGCAACTGCCTCGGCCAGATTTAATATGCGACCATTTTATCTGTTAAACGACACACACGACGCATTGTCCCTAACAACCTAGGAACAGCTTGGAGGATTTATCTTATTGCTTTATGTTGTGTGAGTTCTGCAGTATGTACCAGACGAGATGCAGTGAAGTATACCAGGCAGTAAATCGTGCATTCTATTGTTTATGTCTTCATTGTTAAAATTCACTACTGTAAAACATTGTCTTGAAATCTTACATGACGCGAGGCCGCTATTTTCAATCTATACCGATATTCGGTCGACTAGGCCGGTCTCCCTGGCCTAGGCGTTAAACGACTTTCTCCGTAATCCCGTTTATCCACTTAGGGTAACGCAGCGCGCGAGAATTGGTAGCAGGTTCTCGCCGCGATGGTGTCTTGCGGGATATGTGACCCGGCCGCCCAGAAAGCAATGGCAAACTACTGAGCGTAATCTTGCCAAGGAATCAAAAACAGCGGTAAAATGCTGGTGTTGACAGCGATGTCCTGTAAAGGATATGCGAGAAAAAAACAACAACAGCCGACATTCAGATGGACCTCAGCTTTGACTTCTCGTTCAGAAAGCAATGGCCAACTACTAAACGTAAAAATGCCTAGAAAATCAACAAGGGGTAGATAGCAACGTTCTGCAAAGGATTGCATCATAGTTTTAATTCCAAACATATTTGACGATGAAAAACCTTTGTTGCCCTTAATTTTCATGACAGAAGTCGGCGCAGAAGACGTGCTATTTGAATAAAACCCAATGCAATAAAGTCGATCATTTTGTCTTTTAATCCTTTTTTTTTCAGTATTTTAATATTTGTTGTTCTTGTTGAAAATATTCTTGGCCATTTCCATTCCCTTTTTGATTAGTACTTCATGTCTGCCATCATCTGTTGTATGTCCAAGATGTTACTTGTTCTAGCATTTCCCCATTTACTCTGATGCTCATTGTTGGCCATTCCTTTCCCTTGCTAAGTATAATATTATTCGTTTTTAAAAATATGTTATTATTATTATTTGTTAATGTTCGCTCGCTTTGAAATCGAGAATAGACCACAGTGGACTAATTCTTTTTTTGCGTGGGTCAGTTTTACCTACTATAAGAGTCCCCCCACCATCAGACACTCCTACTTCTGAGGTACTTGTAATTTACGTTCCGGAATCATGGAAAAGAAGTCAAAATTTAAGTCCAACTGACAGTTGTAGGGAGAGGACCCTTTACCTTGCCATCAAAGCACTGGCAATTTAAGAACTAGTGTTATTAAGCTTTCTGTCACGCGACTTCCTATTAAAATATTGTTATGTAATCCGTGTTCTGCACTGCGCCTATTCGCTTGCCCCGATATATTACATAAACGCAACCCTCCTGGAGCTACGGAGTTCGTGCACCCGTGCTGAAATATGATGCAGAGGCATCACAAATGAGTGGGAAAAGGAGAGCAAAGCATGACAGAAGACAACGCAAAAAAAAAAAAAATAATAATTACAGTTGCACACACAAAAGCCAAAGGAACCGACCACAATGACATATCTCGGCATCATCTTTCATGATGCTTGTCATACAAGTATCACGTAGCCAGTGTCGTAATCAGAGCAAGGAGCGAAATGGCAGCTCTGAAGACAATGCCATCATCCGCCACCGAACACCGCCTGCTCTTCCTTCTCCACCGAGAAAGGACTCGTGCCTAGCATTAAAAATCCCAGTCAGGTCGGAAAATCCTCCCCACCATCAGCAAGACCCAGCTGGCAAAGTTAGACAATATGAAAATTGAAACACCGAGATTTATACTTGGCTACACAAAAGCCACCTCGTGTCCGGCCATGCGATACATCCTTGATTTGCCGAACGATTGCCACCAGGCGCGCAGTTATTGTGTTTATCTATTTAACTGTCTTAGTGGCCTCAAATAGTTCCCCAATTGATTTCCTGTGTAATACCTGTACACAATTAGAACCGACCAATCATTTATCTTCTTTAAATGTTTGTAAATATACTGGACACAGCATTACGGCCCGATGTGTTTGTATGTTTGTTATTTGACCTATGCTGGTTTAATATAAAATTCTGAAATCGATGTTGCTATCTCAATGGTTTGATACGAATTATGTCCGTATTCCATAGTTGTAGATTCATCTGTATGATAGACCTAGCTATTGAAGACATTTTTTTTCGGAGTATCTGGCTGGTCATGCGTCGAAGTACACTTGTTCCTGCAGCGAGGCGACGTCGTCGTTTGGAGGAGACTGGTTCGAATCCCGGTCAGTGACTATACTTTCATGTTGTGTGTTGTCTGTTGCGTCCTCTGAACTCTACTTCCTTCTTCTCCTTCGTTAGTCGTTAGTCGCGGTTCCAACATCACAGCAAAGGGTCGTCCCCATTATGCTCCGTTCCCGTGCCAGTGAATATCACATAAAATGTTCCCCACTGCCCCATGTGAAAAGTGGAAAAGACAGGAGTCTCGACAAACAACGGCCCGCTCAGGCACACTGTGCATAATGCCGCCGCCAGAATGTCACCACAAAAGTCCTCTACGAAACATACAGTTCATCCTTGATGGAATTGACAGTCACTTTCCCAACCAGATGTTCACCTACAAAGTCTCGATGTTTCTAGATGTTGTTGTTCCGTTTCTAGATGTTTCCTAGCCAGCCACGCCATTTTCCCTCCGAAATGCAGTTCACGCAACAAAACAACCTCGGACATATCTAAAAACAATTCACTGTACATAATGCCGTCGCCAGAATGCCACACAAAAGTCCTCTACGAAACATACAGTTCATCCTTGATGGAAGCGGCAGTCACTTTCCCAACCAGATGTTCGCCTACAAAGTCTCGATATTTCTAGATGTTGTTGTTCCTGTTTCTAGATGTTTTCTAGCCAGCCACGCCATTTTGTCTCCGAAATGTAGTTCACGCAACACAACAACCTCGAACAGATGTAAAGAAATATTTCACTGTACATAATGCCGTCGTCTGAATGTCAACACAAAAGTCCTCCTCGAAAACACAGTTCATCATCGATGGAAACGGCAGTCACTAGAAAATCAGCAGCCACACATTTCTGCATAAGGCAAGAAAAACCGGTCAATTCTGCGACACACCAGCCGCCATACATGCAGATATTTATAGATATTGTTGTTCCGTTTCTAGGTGTTATCTAGCCAGCTACGCTATTTTACGAGCATGCAGTTCACGCCACAACACCTCGGACAGATGTAAAAAAACATTTCATTGCACATAATGCCGTCTCCAGAATGCCAAAACAACAGTCCTCCACGAAAGCACAGTTCATCGTCAAAGGATGCGGCATTCAACCAGAAGACCAGCAGCCACACATTTCTGCATAAGGCACAAAAAACTGGTCAGTTCTGGGACATAGCCAGCCGAAATTACTCTGAACATGCAGTTCACGCTCCACAACCTCGGGCAGATTTAAAAGTATTTCACACGAAATTCACAGCTCACAGCGTCGCGCCACGTACTCAACTCAGTAGCAGGGCGACGGAACCACAAACTACCAGTCCAACATGAGGAAAATGCGAATGCAATGTTAGCCACGAGCATAAACACCCAGAGGCCTTAACTGTTTCACACCTATCTTCCATATTCGTGACGGAAGTCTTCTCATTCCATGAGCCCCAAACAATACTATGTGTGTTTATTTATGAACTGCATAGCTTAAGTGGTACATGAGAATATCAGCGGAATAACAATAGCGCTCCCTGCACAGCACTATCGGCAACGGTATTATAGTGCGCCCCAAAGGAGGTCGCTTCTGAATGGTCGACACCGAAGAAATAATCTAGCAGGATTGTGCCATAGGCGATCTCCAACACTCAGAAGAATGGACTGATTTACCCGTCGACTTGAAGAACATTCTTGAGACAAGACAGTTGAGTTGAGGTGAGCTAAGAACTGATATCACTGCACCCAAGACATTCCCATACGCGTTCAGTCTCCTCGTTATATCTTTAAATTGTCCTTTTAAGGTTTTCATGTGAAGCCCCCTCGGACTATAGCTTGGATTAGTGTTGTTATTAGTGGCACCTTACAGTCTTGACAGACCAAAGTATGTGAGTTGAAATTTGGCCAAAATTCCATCACAATGCCTGGGCAGAGCTTCAGAGAACATGTGGTGCCCAAACGACATGTTCCCTCTCTCGGCCTTGACCTGTCTGGTACAGAGGAATGGGTAACCAATACGTCTGGGACAGGGTAGGCTGCAGACGCTGGCGGCTCAGCGTCAAACCTCCGAGACCTCGCCTCCACGAGCAGGAGACGAGCGATGGCCAGACCCTAAACCCTTGGAATTTTACTTAGAGGCGTGCAGCTAAATCAAACAGGTAAGGGTCGAACACTCGCCCGGACCACTGGGCGCGTACATCTCTCAATCACAAGTGTCCGGACCTGTGTAAAGCGTGTACTACCGTCAGACTTCCTGCCTGACCCGTGCGGATCCCGCGACCGCCGGGAATAGGCCCGCTGGAGATAATACTCGTCTGTTGCGAGCAAATCTCCCATCCTATCACTGTTCGGATCTCGCGACCAACGAGAATAGGCCCGCCGGAGATATTGCTCGTCTGTTGCCGGCAAATCTCCACCGGCTTGACTGAATAAGTAAAGAAACGATAAAATAAGTAAAGAAACGATAAAAGTAGTGGTATTTCAATTGCTCTTGGGCTCCCACCTATGCTACACCCTTCATGTGTCTTCACAAAGTCGGACTAGAGTCAAGGCCTGGTGAGCTTGAGTGTTGTTATACTCTGGCTAAAAATGATGTTTATATACTCTGTAGAATTAGTGTTTATATACTCTGTGTATCATTATTGTTTATACAGAGTGTTTGTAAAGTCTCACTACACTTTGTATGTAGAACAGCTGTTTGTTGGAGAGTATGTTTTCCGTTTGCAAGATGGAAAACATACTTTGCAATAAACAGCTGTTCTACATACAAAGTGTAGTGAGACTTTACAAACACCCTGTATATTCTATGTTGCACTGGTGTTTATTAAAAGTGTATAGAATTGCTGTTTATATGCTCTGGCAATTATTGTTGATTATGTACTCTTCGCATACACAATCGCCGTCACATCTTGATGAAGCCAAACCACTAGTTGTGGAGGATGCACTACACGCAAAAGTGTGGCAGACGCTATTCAGAGAACCGATATCCAAACAGAGCAGGACACACACTTGTCGTGACAGCCGGAAATTGTTGCCACAATCGCAGGTAAAAAATCACCTATGTGGATTTGCAAGTCGCCACAATATTTTCTAAAAGATTAATTTAGCGGTATGTCAGAAATTGGAAGAAAACAAAGAAGAAGTGGTGACATGCCTAGCGATATTTTAAATTCAGTTTGTTGTTTCTGTTGTGTCGTCTAACTATGCCAGATTCAGAAATTCCCGCTTAGTTGAGTTTTGTGACATATCACCTCTTTCTTCTGGACAATAACAATTATAGTATGGCGGAAGGAAAATACATCATATGCAAAAATGCGAGTGACATTTGTTTTCGACCAGGGTGCGGCGGCCGGACTATACAAGACACAGCACGATACACTAGAGGCATCCGCGAAGTAATAAAG